>PVIR01011083.1:29070-48301 GCA_004026965.1 Petromus typicus | reverse complement strand
AAAAAAAAAAAATTAGAATCTAAAGCCTCTCTCTGAGGAACTATTACCTTTGAAGTTCAGGGAAGCGTCAGAATCAAAGAAAAATCTACAATTTACTTTCTTACAACAAATTCTGGGAAGATAAAACTAATAAGTTATAAAAGGAAAAATCTGCTTCAAACTGATAATAAATGTTGTAATGAGTAGAAAAAAAGAAAAACATGAAGAAGTCATGAAAAAAGTTACTCGGTTTACAACAATAGCATTATCCTAATCCTCTGCAATATGAGGCAGCCAACCTATCTAAATCTTTATATTTCAAATTTCTAATTCAGTCTTTTCTAAACAAACTTTTAACCAAAGACTACTAGTCTTCGGCATAATAAAAATACATTAAATATATAGATACGCACAATGTAATCTAACACAAGGAATTTAAATTATTTAAACTTAAGTCATTAATATTTTGCTTTTAAAAAGATTGGGAGCTGGAGATTTAGCTCAGTGGCACAGTGCCTGCCTGATAAGCACAAGGTTTTGAGTTCAGTCCCCAGTACAAAAAAAAAGCATGTTTGGTGGAGGTTAAAAGATAGTCATGTGAATATACAGTTCTATCATCTTCTCTGTGAAAGACACACATCCAGGAGAAAAATTTAGTGCTTGGCTAACAAACTATTAAGACAATTTCTTTTTGAACAATAACAATAAAAATATTTTCTTAGTCATATGCAATGCTGTATAAAGGACAAACTTTTTTAAAAACTGGAAACTAGCTTAGAATCAAATTATAATAACTAGAAATATGATCTTAGGTAAGTTATTAATCTGCCTGAATCTCAGTTTCCTTTTCAGAAAGTAGATCCACTAGTGCATACCTTGTATGTCCTTATGGTAATTAGCTATAAAGTAGGGTAGAGATATAGCAAGGAGCCTAATTAAACACAGTCAGGTGTGTGTGTGTGTGTGTATGAGAGAGAGAGAGACAGACAGACAGACTGACTGACTGACTATTTCTCTGTTCAGAGTTTATAGTCTAGAAGAGGAAATAGAGATTAATCAAGGAATAATCAAAGTAAAGTAAAATTATAAAAATAGTGAATTTTACCAAATGACTTAGAAAAAGATGTTTCCTCAAGAAAGTAGTGAATGATAACTGAGGTGAAAATAAAAGTGGTATTAACCAAATGAAACCTTTAGGAAAAGAATCTAAGTAAGACAGAAGAGAGAATATGTAAACGTCATCATTTGGTTGGGGGAGACAATGGTGCTTTCAAGGAACGGAAAGGAGAGTTCATACACAAGGAGGAACAATGAGCTGGGAGAGGTGGCAGAGGCCAGGACATGCAGGTTGTAAAGATTTGGGTCACTAGTGCAAGAATGACAGCACACACACACACACACACACACACACACACACACACACCATCAAAAGGTTTGAGTTATGAAGTAATCACTGCTTTAAAAAGGCTCACTTGGGCTTCTGAGAGACTAGAGAGGATGTAGGAAGGCCCAGAGGGCCATGGTAGCTGGCTGAGTATAGGCACAGAACTCTGCATTTATTATGCAGAAATTTTAGTACACATTCAAAGAAAGTGTGAGCCCTCAAGAGAAAGACCCATTATTTCTTGGAACAAGGAACATCTATGCTTTTCTTGAAGGGGTGGAAACCTTGGTAAAAAGGTGGCTACCCTTTGAGAAGAGTACTAGCACATCCTATAGACATGGGCCTAGGTTTTGTGCTTGTGTGTGCATGTGCAAATAGGCAATTTAAATATTCTTTGGAATTTCTCAACCTGTTCCTTTGTCTTAGGTTAGAACCAGATTCTTGATCTTTACTTTTTCAATTAAGCCAACTTAGGGGCTTTCAGTATTCCTGAAGAATTTTTGGTTTGATGGATCTTGAAGGGAAGTAGCCTAAATTTAACCTAAGGGATGTTGATACGGATGGCCCTGGGTAACTTTGGCTGGGGCTGGAGGTTGTGGTCTTCTTAAAAGTACAATTTTTAGTTATAATTTACTTGTTTCCTTTCTACTGGTTATTTTTTTCTGTGTACCTTAGCTTAGATGAGGGAAGAACCTGAAGAATAAATGAAGGTGCAGAAAGATTAGGAAATGAGGATTGGAGGTCCCATTTGACCTGGCCATCGCTCTGCTAGGCTTATACACAAAGGAATTAAAAGAGTCATTTCACAGCGACATATGTGCACCCAGGTTTATAGCACCTCAGTTTGTGATTGCTAAGTGTTGGAAACAAGCCAAATGTCCATCAACTGGAGACTGGATAAAGAAGATGTGGTTCTTTTATAGAATGGAGTATTACTCTGCCACTAAAAATGATAAGATTGAGTCATTTACATGCAAATGGATGTACCTTGAGGACATCCTCATAAGCAAAATAAACAGCTCACAGATGTGTAAATATCATATCTTTTCTCTGATATGAGAATATGAAGTTGTAAATGAGTTGTAGTATGTATAGTTGATATTGTGAAGTAGAAAATATTTAAAAGGAAAGAGTATAAGGGTAAATAACCCGGGGAAAATGAATGTGTTAATAATAAAGAAAAAAGAAAACAGATTGTATATATAGGGGCCGGAGGGATGCAGGGAGAAGGGAAAAAATGAGAATGAAGTCACGTCATATTCTGGTACAAACTCTTAACATTGAAAGTGATTATCATGTGTATTCATAATGTACCAATAAAGATAATTTTAAAAAAATAAAAAGAGAAGGAAGCCAGAAAAAAGATTAGGAAATGAGGAAACCCAAATTGGCAGATCCGCCTTCCTTCCAAATTTTGTCTTTCTAACTCTCATATGCTATAGTAAGACACTAAAGACTCCAAATGAGCAAAAATAGGAAACAGATGCATGTGGTCTAACCTGCTGAATAAAAGAATGTGCCCAGTGTAGAAACCTTGGGATAGTCCCATCAACAAACCTGCAGAGAGAGCATGGGATGCAAAGTGTGGCAGCATTCACAGGAAACTGGAAGGTTAAATACATATGGGAAGGACAGGCAGGGGGAGGGGAAGGGACTAGATGGGGAAACATTACATCCAAGTTCTGGTCCCATCTGTGCTGCACACCTTTAAACAAGTTTCTTCTGCTCTTTAAACCATCTTCGTCTATAAAAATGACCCAGTATAACTAGCTGATATGTAGGATCCCTTCAAGCTCAAATGTTTCTCTCACTGTGGAAAACCTCTCTGGGAGCTCTAAAGGCAGTATCCTAGAGTGTTTTATAATGCAGATTTTGAAGGCATAATAAGAAGCATTAAAACTTAATAAAATTTTACTATGCACCAGACAGTCTTCTAAGTATTATATATATACTGCCTTAATCTTCCCAACAAATTTTTATGTAGTAACTGCTATTATTATCACAGCTTTATTTTATAGTTGTGAAAACATCACCACAAAGATACTGCAAAACTTGCTCCATATTTCACAATCCTTAAGAGGCAGGGGCAAGAGTTACATCTAGCAGTGTAGTTCAGGTGTATGGACCTTCTCAAGATACATGAATTCATGTACTAGTTCTGCTACTCTCCACGCACAGCTTCTCTGGGCTTCAGTTTTCTTTCCCAGCTCTCAACTGAAAGTGATGATTTTTTGAAGGAACACATATAATATGCTTAGAAGAACAGTAACTTAGTACTGGTCAGTGAAAGGTAAGTGTTATTACCCAGGAAAGGATGGATATATTCATTCTGGAACATCTTAATTGAAAGAATGATTCATGATGACTAAAAAAGTTTTATGGTATTTCCAAGGCAGAGTTAAACTTCAAACTTAATGAGACCCCCACAAAAGAGAGCTATTGTCTGTTCTGTGCAAAGCACTTACCTCAAAATATTTATTTTTAACTTCTGCTCCCACTTACCACTTAAAAGAGAAAAGTTGATGATGACGAGTAAATTGACAGATGAATAAAACACTGCAAAGTGTAATTCTTATACCTCATTCTATACGACTCACACTGGATTTGGAATAATTTCATATTGTCATGAGTTAATTCACTGGGTCATAACCAAAATTTAAAATAAATGAAATAGTAGGATAGGGTTAAGTTTGCATAGAAAGCATCACGGTATATGGCAGATACAGTGGTACCTCAGTTCACAAACTCAATTCTCTCCACATTTCTGGTTGCAAACCAAACTGGATTAAAACTATATCAGATTTCCCCATAAGGCCAACACTGTCCTAACTATTGAATGTGATTCAGTTCTTGTCTGACTTTATTTGAAAACAGAATCTGGAAAAGAATCAAGTTCATAAACCATAGTACTACTGTGGTTAAATACTGTTTCATAAAATTTTTGTTTTGGTGAAAGAGATAAACAGAAATGAAGAAATACAGAATACAAATTATATTTTTGAGGTTGGGTTATAGATTTTTAAACATTTCCATTTACTGAGCAAGATATTCATTCATTCAACAAACATTCACTATACCTAATTTGTGCTAAGCATTGTAAGTTAAGTTCATAAGACATAATTAATAGAGCTTCAGCTTCAGGAAGTTCAACCTGAAATGAGAAAAATAAGACACTCCACTAAACCAAGCCGAAATTCCTCTCCTGGACAGAAGTGATGTTTAGGAGACAAGACTATGTTAGAAGGACTAAGGTATGGAACTACATGGCTAGGGGGGAAAATTGCCTATTCTGCCATGATTTGTGGTAGTTTGCAGAATTTACTTTTAGATTTACCTTGCTTTTAATATTATGTTCACACAACTGAAGGACAGATAAAGTGAGACATAGATCACAACTTCCTGGTTTGATAACTTTTTTTGTTTTCTGAAAGTCTCTTTTTCTGGGAATACTGAGACATCCTGTAGGGTACCATTGGAGAATATAGGATCCCTGTCTGTTCTTCTACTGTAAATCTTGCCATTATGGGTTAAAAGTAGAAGCTATTGAACTGTGGAAGTGGATATAGTTAAAGCCCCACTGTAATTAGTGCAGGAGCCCTACAGATTGTTAATGAGGCAGTTTGAATTAGCACCTGCTCCTACAAGGGTCATTTGTGAGCGGTTGGCAATCAAGTCCCTGGAGTCACTGGGAGGGAGATGGGAGGAGTCCACAGGCTGCCTTGTTTCCTGAGCATCCTCAAATCCAACATTTTCATTTCCTGTTTATTTTGCTGCATTCACTATGTGTAAGAGGCCGGACTATATGGTAGAGGAGACATAAAGATCAGAGACACAGCCTTTGCCCAGCAAGAACTTTCGAAGAGGAGAAAGACATTTACAGAAGGAATAAAAGTTCAGAGTATTTACAAAGCACAACAGTTCAGAATGAGAACTCTGACTTGGGCATGAATCATCATCCACCTTCCTATAACTGTGTGATTTTGGGAAAACACATCTAATTTCTTAAGCGTCAGGTTCTTTATCTGGAGAATCAGGATTGGTGAGGTATCTTTGAGAAGTGAATGATAGCCATCAGTGAAGTAAGCAGTATGTTTCAAATGCTCAGAAGTTAAGTTGGCTATAAAGTCAAAGTGCTCGCAAAGAAATATAATAAAATGCTTTGGAGCTTCCAGGAAGGAAGATGGCATCGGGCAATACTTCTTGGAAAGTGGTATCTGAACTGAAAAGTACAAGATTTGTCTGATTTTAAAAGGAGGTAATACAGTGGAGGGAAAGGATTTCCAGCAAGGGATGGTGTAAGAAAAGACACAGAATTGAGGACAACTGGGGCACTCCTATTAGTAGATGCATTCTTTGCTGGGAATTGTGGTTACACAGATGAATACAACCATCTTTAACCTCAAAAACCTCATATTCTAGATGGACACAAAATTGAAAAGTGATACCAGTTGTGCTAGAGGAGTGCATGGAAGTTGTGGAAGTCCAGAGGGGGCCCATTTGGGCCAGCAATGGCTAAGGCTGCCCAGGGGGTCTGTCAGAAGATAAAGTGAGTGAGGTGAGAGCTAGAATATGGAGAAGAAATGCTGACCACCTGAACCCTGTTCAATAGAAATGCCAGGCCAGATGTCACGGTAGGTGCCCAGGTTAGGACCAAAGGGATGATAAACAGGAAAAGAATGAAACCTGGACTTGAGTGAAAGAGTGAGTGCAGAGACCAGGGAGAGAGGAGGGATCCGAAAATGGAAACATTTCAGAGCTACTCAGTGTCTTTATGGAATGTGGATAGACTATGAGCTTGAGTAACTGAAATGGAGAGAAAGTGAATCACTGGAGATGATGATTTCAAGAATTGTTGGTGATTCAAAAGGTTGTCCATTGATGGTAGAAATAGGAGAGAGGCTATGTGGAAGAGAAGCCAACACGGCAGCTATAAAAATCACTCAGAAAGAAGTAAGTCCTGGAGAGAAGTAGATAGCTTTGGTGTTCAAATGCACTAGCTACTTACTACTGAGCATCTGCTTTAGGCATTTTAGATTCATTATAGTCTATTTAGCTGTACTGGTTGTGATATGGATTGAATTGCTGTGATAGTAGGGTGTACAATAACTCTAGCCTAAGTAAGGTAAAAATTTATTCTTCTGTTATGTAAAAGTTTATCTTTTGAATTCCTGGTTTCTTTCATGATATAGGTAATCATTAAGGTTTCAGAGTTTTTCTGCTTTGTCATTAGGGCAACTTCTATTTCAAATCCCACCATATGCAAATGCAATCCTGTCAGTTAGAAGGAGGGGACAGTAGATAACATGACCCAAACTCACAAAAGCCAACTAAGGTACAAGGAGAAAGGAATTAGATTCTCCTCTTGGTGAGTGAGGAGTTAGGTCAGGTCACTTTATAGAAGAGGTCAGCCAGGAAATATTGCTTTAGCCATATTTAGAAAATACAATCTACCACACATGATAGTAAATGACCTTTAACAGAAAGCTATTCAGCTTAATGAATCTGAATAATCTGCAGGCCAAATGGTCATGATTGAATGGATTCTATTTACTTATTTCACTCTACTCAATCTACTTAGCAACACTTTAAGGTAAATTTGATTCATACCACCATTTTACAGATAGGAAGTAGGTAACTTGCCCAATACAGCTGAGACATTTAGTTGCAGAACCACAATTACACCTGCACCAGTTTGACTCTCAAGTTTATGCTCTCTCCTAGCACAGTACATGCTCTTATGAAGCCTGAAACCCAGAATGCAACAGAAAAAATAGATTAGCCTTGCCTACAACAAGAACTCAATAAATATTTTTTTAATTGAACTGAATTAAACTAAACTTTGGAAGGAGAATCTTAGGAACAAAATCAAAACGATATTTATTAAAGTTAACTCTGAAAAGAATACATTAACTAGCTAACAAAACAAATTTCCTTGAACAAAGTCTTTGTTCACTAATAGCCACATAAGAAAAAATTTACTTGTTTTTTTCTTTTTTCTTTATTGAGTTTATCAGTACATTTATTATGATCTTGTTTGTTGTTGAGAATTTGTGCCTGTACATGACACCTCTTGACTCAAAAATTGACTTCTTAAAAGTAGCAATATTCTGCTCTGTTTTAAAATAATTCAAGGGATGAGTAGTGTATTAAAAACACCAATAAAATAAAATTGTATTCAGAGATTGTTAGCAGTCATGTCGGCAAGTGGGAAATGCTTCATAAATGACCGTCCTTGCTGAATGGGTTCTATTCCTGGATCTGCCTCTTGTAAGCTATGTGAACCTGGACAGATGCCTGAGCTTCTCCAAACTTGGCTTTCCTCCTCACTAAAATAAATGATATCCACAACCTCCAAGGTCTTTTTCGGCACTAAAACCAACACTGAGGACTTAGTATTCCTTTTCTTATCATCTTAGCATATCATGATTGCCCAAGTTATTTTCTACTGCTAAGCAATTAATTATCTAATCTATTAGATACAAACTACAACTGTTAAGGAGCAACTAAGAATAGTTAAAACTGTTAGAGCAAAGGCTCTAAAATCAAATGTTTCTGAACATATGCTCACAGGCCTACTTGAAAACAGCACTTATTCATTGTTCCCAATTAAAATCTTGAGTGATGAAACATTAGAGAATGCACACTTCTGATATAACCATAGTAATCAACAAAATTACAATGAGGCCTTACTCTGACAATGAAATACACCATTTACCTCCCAGTTTTGGAGAAAGGTCTTTTGAAAGAGAGACCTTTAACAAGCTTTGATGTTTGGTCTTTCCAGCGCTTGCTTTTCCAAATCTTCATCCTGGAATGACCTGTCCCTCCCCCCACCCCCCCGCCCCCAGGATTCTGCTACAGCCTTCCTTCCTCGTTCTCCTTCATCCCCAGGTTGCTTTGGATACCCTATTAAAAGCTTTGAAAGTCTCTCATGATTCTTGGTGCTTGTTGCATAGTAATGTCACTGTCTGCAATGGACTTTGTAATGTCTTTTCTTATTGTGATTTTTCTCAAGAAGAGAACACAGATCTACTGTCAGTGGGTAGCATGAAGCCGAGACTTCCTAGTCCTCCATGAATATTTGCTGAATGAATGGGGCTTTTTTGTTCCTTATCAAGAGATGCTGATAATGAAAACAATAAATGCATGATCTATTTTACATCAAATACTCAAATCTCTCAAATACACATAACTTCACAAAGGGTTTCTCTTCAGTGAGTGTTCGTTGTTGGACCCTGCTTTGAATATGCCCTAATGCAGAAAGGGGAAAGGGAAACAATTTGTATTAAATGGTAACATCAAATATTTTTCCCATTAACGTTAAAAATCATCATCTTCATAACAATCTATGAGGTAGTACTATCGTCTGTACTATACAGAAACCAGGGATAGATGAGGCAGAGGAGCTGGCCTTAATAACAGAGCTGGGATTCACCTGACTCCTGAGAGAGGAGTGAGGCAGTGGCTCAGGGTGGGGGTTCGCATGCTCTGAAGTGTTCCTCGTAGTAATTTGAACTGGATCTATCTCCCAAGACTATGCTTATTAACTCTGAATTTTAGCGCTTTACATACAGGTCCAGCAACAAGTGCCCCTCACAGTAAGGAACACCTCTTTTTTCATCCCATTATTTGAGCCTGGGAGGGTGTATGGATGCTATTGTTAAGTTGTTCTCATTAACAGAGAAGCAGGGAGGGATAGGGGAGGAGTGTGACAAATCAAAATCTTTGGTCTAACCAACCAGATAAACAAAGAAGCACAGGTGTCCTTATAATTAAGGTGCACAATGAGCTTGCAATGCCTTTGTGTAAAGAGTCTGGATTTTTAAAGAAAAATAACATTGTGCTTAATACAGGAACTGCCTTTCAGAGGAAGAAAGTAAGTTTCCATGCTTCTACTAATTGCTTTGTTAGATGAAGTTTGCTATTGTGGAGACACATATGACTAGTAATTATAAATTATAAACCTATCATAGATTCTACTTATACCTTGTATTGAGAAAGAATATAAATTAATATACTTTGGAGATTTTCACATAATTCTAACCTGCTAATAAAATTAACTACACATATATCATCATGTACATATGTATATGGTTTAGTTTAGGAAATATTTTAAGCTGAGAGAAATGTTCCTTGTTGCAGTTATTAATCTTATGACAATTTTCTCTTTTTGATGATATTTTTCATAAATGTTATTACCTTAATATATTTGATTTTTAGACTTTATGCAGATTAATTCTGAAATAATAATAATAGACAGAAATTATAAAATTAGTGATGTATTTTTATCTCTATATGGAATTTTCAACAATTTCTGAAAGATCTTATAAATTCAGAGAATAGATTGAATAGAATAAATAATATATACAATAAAGCCCTATATATAACAGATTCTTTAAAAAATTCACAGCTGAACTGATTTTGGAAAAGTTCAAACGAAAAGGATTAGTAATCTTCATATGCTGTGTGTCTGAATTTAACTTCTGTTTTAGTCATATGAGCACATGTAAATGCTATGTGGGTTTCTTTTAAATCGGGAGAGTTTCCTACTATGACTTCTGACAGGGCATGCATTTATATAAAATCTTGGTATTAAATTACAAGGTGTTTATCAATATAAAGAACATGAACTAAAATCTTTAGTGACAAACAACTTAAAATTTATAATGTATATAATCATTTTCTAAAATCTAAACATACCAGGCCCTTTCTCTATTGTTTTTTTTTTTGTGGTAAGTAATTAAATCTTCAGAATAATCTCTATAAAAAATTTTGATTCTAATATTATTCCTGTTTTATAGATTAGAACACTAAAGCACAAAGAAGTATCTTACTCAAGATTAAGGAACTACCAAGAATAGAGTTAAAATTCAAAGCAAGACCATCTTTAGAGTCCATACTGCTACTGATAACACTAAATAGCTAAATAAGATTCCCTGGAGAGGTGACCTAAGTAATAATAGGGTGGTTATAAACAGCAGAACTTAGTTAATGCAAAGGTTATATCTGTATTATTAAAAACAACATGTATCAAGTGTGTTGGGCTAAGTGCTTTCACTGCACCCTTACATTTAATCCCCATCCTCCTTTGCATTTAGTCTTCACAGCACACTATGGTGTATTGGTCTAGCTGGTAAATGTGGGCAAGTTATTTGACTTTCCTTTTAAAGCCTCTCTTTCCTCATTATCTGTTGGGATGAGGTATATACAATGTTCACAAAAAGCAAATTCTTAATAACTGTTAGTTGTTATTATCTTTAAGTTTTAGAATACTAAGTACCTTGTAATACCAGTACCTTGTTCAAGATGATATGTCTTAAAGAGGGCAAAGGTAAGGCTGGAACTGGATCTATTGAATACCCCTAGAAGAGTGGTTCTTATACGGTCTTTACTGACCGATTTTGCCTGCTGGCCCCTGCCACAGTGTTCATTCCAGAACAATTCCACAAGTACACACATATATTTTTTGAGACAGGGTCTCACTTTTGTAGTTCAGGCTGGCCCTGACCTCACTCTGTAGCCCAGGCAAGCCTTGACTCACAGCAATCCTCCTGCCTCTGCCTTCCAAGTGCTAGGATCACAAGCTACCACGCCTGGCACTGTAGTATGTGGTACTGAATGCTGGTGAGCATGGGTCACCATGCCTGGCACTGTTGTATGTGGTTACCACGGATTGAATTAGGGACACTTGCGCTTGCAAGGCAGGCAACAGAACCACTGAGGTAAATCCCCAGCCCCCACAATTACATTTTAAGAGTGTAAGATAGTGATATATTAAAGAAAAACAAATTTGTTTTAATTTCAAAATAATAAATATTCATTATTAAAAGTTGTAAAATACAGAGGCTAGGGAGAAATAAAAATCACCCATAATGGCCTTTCAAAACAGTCGCCCTTTTCACAAATAGAATCGTTCTAAACATATAATGTTGTTACCTCTTTTTCATGCTTTGAAATATATTGTGAACATCATTCAATGTTGATAAATATTCAATTGCTTCATTCTTAATGTCTCCAGAATATTTCATTATATAGAAGTTAAGTCCTTTTTATTGACCATTACATATTGTTCCACTTTTCCCAAATTTCAAAGACTACAGCAAACAATGAGAGAGTCAAATGTTTGAACTCATTATTTTAAATAAATTTATAAAAGTAGAACTGCTAGGTCAAAGGATATGAGCTAGGAGAATTTTGAGTTGCTATATTCCCATCTGCTCAAAATCAAAACTCTTTTATTCTCATCAAAGGATACTATAAGAACACAGCTTTTATAGCTGACAGAGATTTTCAGTTTTAAAACTCCACAAAGAATGAATTTATCTAAAACTTGGACTGGATGAGATGGACAATGGAAAGTGCAAAGTGCTTGGCAGTGTCAACTAATACCTGTTATAAAACAACCAACATAAAATGTGTTCTATGCCTTACCAGTCCTTTTACTACATAGACATCCTCTTCAGGTTCTTTAGGCTTCTGGAATTCTGGATTCTATTCAATTCCTAAAAGCAGGGCAAACTTGAGGACTTTGAGAATTGTAAAGTAAAACAATAGCTTCTATACGTTTTCTTTCGGGCTCTTTTGTGGCTTGAGGAGGGTCTTCTCTGGATTTCAAAACCTTTACCTATAAAAAAGGAAGACTCGATGTTTCTGTTTTAACACCTGATGCTAAGCTTACATTAACCTAGCAATCCTTATTCATAATTGTTTTTCCTCTTCAGGAAATTGTGGGCATTCTCATCAACCTGGGTATGGAGTTTATAAAGGGCAGGAGGGCGAGACAAGCTGTTTTTCCATGTGTAATGTTCATCCCGTTGCCTACCTAGTGTATTAGTATCGACTATGATACTACCGAGTCACTCAAACATCTGGGGTGGTGTAAGAGGTAATAGAGAAACGGAAAGGCTCTCTCCAAGTCATTCAGGACAACAAACATTTTAACCAAACACCAAACAGCAAACATAGCTTGAAGGAGTCTAATTCCTTGCCAAAGACAGGCTACCCCTCTAATGTCCCTTCCGCCACAGGTTTTTTCCTAAGAACCCCAATTCATTCACCAAAGCCCAGGGCCGAGCTCCGTTTTTGACGGTAACATCGATGGTGTTGGTGTACTTGAACTATGAAGAAGTCATTGCTTTTCAATTTTAAGCACAGCACAAGGTGCGAATAGGAGAGGACTTATTCGGCCGACTCGAGCACACCTTCCTCTCCGAGGCGCCCGGCCACCCTAGGAGCCCGCCTGGCAGGCGTCGGTCCCGGGCTCGGCACGGCGCCCCCTGGAGACGGCGGCGGGGGAGGAGGAGCCGCGGTGCGCAGCGGGCGAGCGAGCCGGGGGCGAGCCGGGGGCGAGCGCGGGGCGCCTGGGCCGACGTACTCCGACCCGCCGCGCTCGCCGGGCCTCCGCCGCCTCCTCCGGCCGCGCCGCCAGGACGATGCGCCTCCAGAGCCAGGTAGCCGCGCCCCGCCGCCGCCGCGCGTCCCGCCGCCCCGCCCACCCGCCATCCCCGTCGCTGGCCGGCGGCCTCGGGCCACGTGGCCGCCCACTCCTGCCGGCACCGGCCGGGGCCGGAGGGACTCGCCTCCGAGCCCTTGGGAGCGGGGCTCCTTGGCTGCCCCTTGCCCGCCCTTGTGGCCGCCCGGCCCGGCGGGGCTCCCGCCCACTGCCCTCGTGTGTCCCCCGCCCCGACTCCCCGAGCCGCGGGGACAACTGAAACTTGGGTCGGCGCGCGCTCCCGCCGGCCCCGCGCCCCTCCCGCCGCGCCCGTCGGAGCCGCTCGCGGGGCTCGCCTTGCCGAACCAACGGTGGCGCCAAGAAGTCCGGGCGGCGTCGGGCCTCAGGGACCCTCGGTCTGGGTGGCTCCGATTGTCACCCCGGGAGGCCGGCGCTCTGCGCCGCCTTTGCCTCCGCACCCCGCCCGCGGCGGACCTGGGGCGGACCTGGGGCGTGGGTGTTTCTAGCTGAGGCCGAGAGGAAGGACGCTTACTTGACCCTGAAGGAGTGTTTTTGTTTCGAGGAAGGAAAGGGAGACTGGGGGTCTGTGCAGGGTTTACTCGTGGGTTGTAATTGTCTCTCTTTAGCTGGGCATTGTCATGCATTTGTGATTTAGTAAACACATGTTCTCAAGTCCTGAACCACTGACTGAGAGAAATTTTTCTAGAGAGAGGTGGAGAGAGCTTCCCCTCCTACAGCATGTGTTAAGGGACTTAGGAAGACCACGGCAAAATGAAGGGGGGGCGGTTCAAGAAAACAACCCCAGTTTTGGGGAGGGAAGTGACTCATATTGATTCCCAAGCTGTTAGCTGATACCATTCCTGGGTGATAATTCCCTCTAGGGGATTAAATAGCCGCCTCCAACAACACAGTTTATCATGAGCCCTCGAATCTCTGGGCACCTGTCCCTGGCCCTTAACTGACTGCTGTATTTCAGTAGAGACTCGTCTCTCATTGCCCTCCTGTATTTGAACTCCTAGTTTTTCATATTTCATAATACTTGCAAATTGGCACTGAACAAGCTTTAACCTCAGTCATTTCAGAATAAGTTTGATGTTTTAAGTGAGATGTGAATGGAGTTCCATTCATAAGGGAAGTCGTCTGTGGTGAAATGTTTTGTAAATGTGAGTGGGTTGAATTTAAAACACTGAATAAAATTAATGTTACGAGGAATCAAAGAGTGAAATCCAGATGTTCACCTCCCTGCTTCCTTAATAAAATGACTTAAGAAAATGACAGCGCTTCTGTGGCACCTCAGTTTGAGTTCTTAGAGTGGACTGTGGCATTGTGACTTCTCAAGAGTGACTTGATGGGTTTTGTTGCTTCTGTTCATTTGTTAAAGCGCTAACAAAATCCTTCTGGCCCTGTGATCCATCTATCTCTGTAGAGGATTCCAGCCTCTCCTCCCTGTTAGAAATACAGGAGAGATTTGCATGAAGGTTTCCAGTTGAAGAACTTGTAACTAATCCGCTTTAGTTATCATTAGTATTAGCCTGGAAACCTTTGCTTGCGCCTTAAAATAAAGTAGTTGGATATGTAGGAGAAGTGGGGTTGTGAGAGCCTGTGGTCACATTAATTCCTCTACTTAGTATCTGTTTTGGGTTACCAGAAAACTTAGCATTTATATAGAGGGAATCTGGATTTTTTTTTTTAATCTATGTGAAGGATTCTAATTCTGATATTCTTGATTTACATTTGACCCCACCACCTAGTAGTTGGGTGATATTGTATTGTTTCTTGGTCCTTTTTCTTTGTTTTCTTTTCCTCCATGGACGGGTATAATACAAACCTCACCAAGTTGATAAGGATATTAAATGGGATACCATGTGTATTGTACAGTGCCTGCCATAGACACATTTCTATCATTGCTAGTACATATGCTCAGAAATAACTGCCTGTGGTTGGGGTAGAAGATTGTCCATAAAAAATTTGCTGAGGTGATCAAAAACTGCTTTATCCTTGTTATTGTTGGTTTTTTTGTTGGTTTTATTTCGTTTTGTTTTCCTGAGAAGAAGCCTTATTCTGTAATTCAGTCTTCAACTTACTATCAGCTCAAGCTGGCCTTGAATTGAGATCTTTCTGCTTCAGCTTCCTTGGCTTACAAGCGAGAACCACACACCTGGCAGAAAAATGTGATATTGTGGTGTTGGCCTGAGGGATGTATCAATTTGTCAAAACTCTTCAAACTGAACCCTTCATATCTGTGCATTTGATTGCATGTGTATTATATCTCAATGAACTTTAATTTAAAAAATGAACCTCAGACTATTAAACACATGCCTTTGAGATGCCTAATTCCGTATAATCCAGCGATTCAGTTCCAGAATCATGTTCCTCAACATACCAGCATATCTTTTTTATAAATTCTTCTTGTGTTGTTGGGACCGGGGATTTAGCTCAGTGGTTCCGGCGCCTGTCTTGCAAGCGCAAGGGCCCGGGGTCAATCCCTGGTAACCACATACCTATACTGGGCTTGGAGACTCACGCCCAGCAGCAATCAGTACCACATACCACAGTGCCGGGCGTGGTGGCTCATGCCTGTAATCCCAGCACTCAGGAGGCAGAGACAGGAGGATTGCTATGCTGTGAGTTTGGGGATGAGCTCAGGGCCAGCCTGAACCACAGAGAGCGATCCTGTCTCAAAAAACTTTAAAAAAAAAAATAATCTTATTGTGTTGTAGTAAAGTTAGTAGGTGCTACATTTCTCAGTTGATGTCTACACTGGTGAGCCATAGAGAAAAATGTTTTGACTCATGCCAAAATTATATTGAATTTGAGACTTGCACATAGTATTAGTTGATTTAAAAAATGACAGTAAGATGTTTTATTTGATATAACAGTGCTCATTTGTATAGCATATCCACCTAGTAAAGATAATTACTGAAAGGTGATGTGGTAGTTACATCCTTTCACTTGTTTTCAGTAAATTCTTTGCATTCTTTGTAGTTGGGAGAGCTACATAAAATACTTTTAGCACAATTCACAGTAAATTTGATATGTGATAGTTGAAGTTAAGAAAATTGAGATATTCATATTTATCTTTATTTGGAAAGTTAAAAATTTACCCTGGATTTTGATGTCGATTCACCATAAAGAGGCTATGAAAAGCTCTTGAAGTAGTGGCAAACCAATTATTATCAGTAGTAAAATGTTTTCAAAGTAAAACTTCATTTATTCAAACATAGCAATCATGAACTTTTTAATGTTAAGTGTTAATGACACAGGGAGAATCTACCACGGAAGTCAAAACGCTTCTGAGAAACACAAATATATCCACAAAGACTATACTACCTTATGTACTCATGGACAAGGTCCTCAGATTCTCCCTCAAGCCTTTGGCTTCTTAGTAGAAACTTAGTTCTTAGCATGCGCAGTTCCTTAGTTTCTCAGCCTTCGGCAAACTGAAAGACTTGCTAAATACAAGACACATTGTAAGTTTTAAGAAATGTTCACTGGAAACACGAGGTGAATTATAAAAACAATACGTGAAAAATCAGTTCCAATTTTAAGTAGAAGCAATGATTCATTAGACTACTGACCAATTCTGCCTTCTCTGTTGGAAATTTCTATCATTTTTTAAAGGTTAAGTTATGGTATACTCTTTATAAGAGAGAATAATGTGCAGCGATACGTTTTAGAAATTTTCTGTCTGATATTAGAATATAAATGTTGGTTTGTTAAAAGGCAAGTGTTAGTTATCTGGAAATTTCTCTCACTGTAGAATGTTTCCTTACATAAATCAGCCAGCCATTGATATTGATACTTGAATGTGTTATTGAAAAATAACATTCATTACTTGAGGAATCAATGGACTACCCATGTAAGGGCTGCCTAACAAATACTAGAGGGTGAGGAACTTGAACAAAAAAACATTTCCTCACCATTTTGAAGAGCAGAAGTTGAAGATCAAGATGTGAGCAGAGTTTTTGTGAGAGCTTCCCTTAGCTTAAAGATGATCATCTCTGTGTTCATTCATATTTCATATTGCCTTTTTTTTTAGTTTTTTGAGACAGGTCTTGCTCTATATATCAGGCTGGTTCTGAACTCAACCATCCTCCTCCTGCATCTGCCTCCCGAGGGCTGGGATTACAGGCATGTGTCACGAAGCCCAGCATTGTTGTATGGCTTACTGAGGATGGAACCTGGGCCCTTGCCCTTGCAAGGCAGGCGCTGGAACCCCTGAGCTAAATCCCTGGTCTTGTATGGCCTCTCTTCTGTGTCCTAAATCTCTTATTTAAGAATGTAAATCCTATTGGATGAGGGCCCACTCATGTGTCCTCACTTTACCTTAATTACCTTTTTGAAGGCTGCTTCTTAAAAGACAATCACATTCTGAGATGGGAGGGGTTAGTACTTTATGTGAATTTGTAGACATGCAATTTCATATGTCATACACAGTACAGGTATTTAGTAAAGAGTTGTGTTGGTTGTTTCTAAGTGGTTCAGCAGTATGACAGTAAACAGGTCAGATTTCAATTCTTGTTTTAGAACAGTTCAATGTGGATTTAAATGACGTAGTTTGATGTTACATCGACTCCCCCCCATAGACACTCCTTTTATGTGTGAAGCTAATTACAGTTGAAGCAGAGTTTTAGGTTTAATCTGTGATGAAGTCCACAGCAATCTTGTCTTTATTGACAGAGAAAGATGGCAGTGCAGTGGCCCACTAACCTTTCTGACTGTATGTTGAAACAAGTAGGAAGTTTGAATTTCTGGAAGGAAACCACTTATGCTTTGAAGCTTCATATCTAGTTGTCATGTAAGCTTCTAATTTGATCTTCCAAGTATCTCTGCAGCAAAATAAATATAATAATGTTTCGATGCATATTTTCCATATAGTCAAGCCATGAATTTATGGATCCAGTTTTTCTGCACAAGCGGCCCTTTTTCACCCAAATCTAAGCCTAGCAATAGCTTACTCAAAGGTATTTAAGTTGTCCACTTTATGGCTTATTCTCCTTACCAGTTTATAGTTCATCTCTGTCCCATTTGTTCATGCATCAGAATGTAATGTTTTATATAAAGAAATTCTTGAAACCCTCTAAACTTATGTTATGTAAAAATGCCTTCTGAATCCATGTGTATGTTACTGCAGTTTGTGTTCGTTTGCACAGCCTCTGAAGAACTGGAAAAATGGCTAGTGTTGATATTCTGGGTGCCACAGAGTTCCCAGTTATTAAGGAATTTTTACATTTTATGTGTATGTAACAGCGTTTGTGATTATCTATGGTATGTTAATTGCCAACATTTATTTTCTGTAGTGCCAGCATCATACTAGATCATATGTTTTCTTTAATAAAGTTTTGGAACTTTTACATTGGATTAATCATCACTTATATGAGTTTTCACCTACCAGTAAAAATTTGGAACAAATTACTGTCTGTTGGGAAGAGGCTGTTAGCTTTAAAATATAATGCCAAAATTTTTTACTTTTCTTTCTTACTTTCCCTTTTACTTTTTAAAGTCTATATTTACCCAAAAAAATCCTAATTTTGAACCTTCTATAACCATTTCCTGTAACTACAGACAGTTAGTTGATTGACTCAGTGAATATTTATTGAGTATCTAATATAGGCCAGAAACACTAAGTAAAACTGAACTATCCTTGTCAACAGGAGAGCAAAGGGAGATCCACATTAAAAATAACTATAAGAAAGGAGCACGCTGCATATAGCACATAATTGTTTTGGTGAAAAGAGTAGAATAGGAGAAAATGCTTAATACAGTCTGCAATAGAGTAGGTCTCATTGAGAGGGTGACATTTGAACAGAATTTGATTATGGTAAGGAAATCAGCTAAATGTTTGGCTAAGTACAGTACCTAGAGGTATTCCAGGAATGAAAGGGGGTCATTGAGGATACAGAGGAGTGAACAGAAGAAAAGATGGTTATAAGGTTTGTATAAACATTGCTTGCCAGTGAGTAAATAGATGGCGTAGCTTGGGGGCTAAATACTTATTTCTCTAAAAATACTTGTTAAATGTTTCTTTAGTAAATGAATTTGGTGTTTATAAGAATTGGTTCTAGAGTCGGAGATTTAGCTCAGTGGTTCTGGTGCCTGCCTGGCAAGCGCAAGGTCCTGAGTTCATTCCCTGGTACCACATAGTACAGTGCCAGGTGTAGTGGATGTGATGGAGCTATAGAACTAGTTCTTGGGGGGCCGGGGAGTTAGCTCAGTGGTTCCGGCGCCTGTCTCGCAAGCACAAGGACCCGGGTTCGATCCCCGGTAACCACATAACAATACTGGGTGTGGAGACCCACCCCAGCAGCAACCAGTACCACATACCACAGTGCCGGGCGTGGTGGCTCACGCCTGTAATCCCAGCACTCGGGAAGCAGAGGCAGGAGGATTGTGATGTGAGTTTGAGGCTGAGCTCA
>PVIR01011083.1:14498-28970 GCA_004026965.1 Petromus typicus | reverse complement strand
AGCTATAGAACTAGTTCTTGGGGGGCCGGGGAGTTAGCTCAGTGGTTCCGGCGCCTGTCTCGCAAGCACAAGGACCCGGGTTCGATCCCCGGTAACCACATAACAATACTGGGTGTGGCGACCCACCCCAGCAGCAACCAGTACCACATACCACAGTGCCGGGCGTGGTGGCTCACGCCTGTCATCCCAGCACTCGGGAAGCAGAGGCAGGAGGATTGTGATGTGAGTTTGAGGCTGAGCTCAGGGCCAGCCTGAACCACAAAGCGAGACCCTGTCTCCAAAAACCTAAAAAAAAAAAGAACTAGTTCTTGGCCTCTAGTTCCCAATATTTCCACTGTGGTCTGCAATTATCTTCCTTCAATTGTATTTCCATCCCAGTATTTTCACAATAAACTAATACATTTCCTTTACTCTTTATTCTGTCCTAGTGTCTGTTTCTGGGAAGATCTAGTTGATACAGATAAATATATTCATGAAGTATTATCCTCATTTTATTGATGAAGAAACTGAAGCATAGAGGAATGGCTTAAGGTCTTATTGTCTTTCAATGTTTTTGGTTTTCATTTTTCAGTACTGGGGACTAAAGCCAATACCATTTGGATTGTCCCCAAATGTAGTTATGCTGATTACAGCAAACTCTTTTTTTCAGCCCTTTTAAAAAGTTTTATTTTGGGATATGATCTTGCTAAGTATTAAGTTGTACAAGCTGGATTCAAACTTGAGGTTATCCTGCTTCAGCCTTTCAGAGTAATAGGCATATGCCCCTGCCTTAACTATTATGGTATTTTAAGAATCCTCTCCTTTCTGGAATTCTTGTTCATCCAATTAAGTGTCATATGTTTACCACAAATTCTGCTGGATGCCGGTGGTCCATTCATAAATAACTCAGTGGATTCTGTTCTATAGTCCACAGTTGTGGAGAAAACAAGGAAATTAAGCATCCAGCTTTAATCTGTGCTTGGTATCCCAAGACTCCATAAGGGAGGGACCTAATTTGTATGATTTCTGACTTCTACCCCTGGTTTAGACTGTCTTTTCTTTCTGTCTTGTTAGCCCATGCCATTCATACTCATCTAGGAATCTGTTGTATTGTCTGACATCTCAAAACTGAACTGGGCGAGACTGCTTTGTATTCATACAGGAACCCCTGATACTCACCATACCACACTCACCTCTGTTGATGTCTACTGACCTGTCTCCTCTGAGTCTGTGTGCCTAGAATCTAATACATCACTGGCAAGTAGCAGCAGCTTAGGAAATGGTTTTGAATTTATGAAAGAGAATCATTTGTGTGATTAGCTCTTAACTCCCACATGTAGAGCACCCTAAGGTGGTTAGGATGTGTCTGATCAAGGACAGATTTTACTGGATACTGAGAACAGAAAGAAAACAATTTAGAAATAATACTGGTTGATTTCTTCCTAGTGTAGTTGTGCTAGTTTTTCTCTGGCATCGGTTATAGTTTAGATCTAAAATGTCACCCAAAAATCTGGTTCTCAGAGGTGGGCCCTGGCCAGGAGGGCAGGTCATGAGAAGGGTGTATTGTTTCCAGCTCTTCTTTTGTTTGCTTCCTGGCTGCCATGGAGTGAGCAGCTTCCCCACACTGTCCCTTCCACCATGCCATTTCTGCTTTAGAGTCAGACAACTGTGGGCCAGTCCACGAGCCAAAGTAAACCTTTCCCTTAATTTGTAGATGACAAACATTTTGTCCCAGTGGTTGAAAGAGGCTGGAAGCCAGTTGCTGACATTTTCTGTGCATTATGCATGGCTTGCATTTCTTTTTGATCCTTTTCTCCATCCTGTTTCCTACACCATGAAACTAGTCTAGATTTATTATAAATTTTCTGAATCTGTTGACTGGCATGATCATCCAGGATCTGGTTACCAGCTCTGTCAACTTTCAGATATATTAGGACTCCCAGATAAATCTTTTTTATCTACATTCAAGGAACTGACATTGTCTAAACTCACCAGACTTAAAAGAGTCACCCTTCAAAGGTGTCTAGAAGTTAAAATCACCATGACAACCTTACAACAAAAATCACAGATTTTTGGTAACAGAAGACTGTATTGACACAGGGAATCTCCCATACTATACATCCTTCATCTTCTCGCCCATGTGAACCCTTGCCAGACATATCATTCTTTATTCTGGAGTGACACTCTTCATTCCATTCATTTGACAATTAGCAGTACCCTCTTACATTTCATTTCATATTTCACTTATGCATTTCTTTTAAGGAATAGATTATCAAGTAGCATCAACATTGTGTGAACATCATCAAGTATCCTTAACAAACCTAGATAATATATGTTAGTCACTCTGTGGCCCTAGGTTCAATGGAGAGATTCCACAGTGTTGTATGAGGCTGCTGCCTGTGTGACATGGCATAGTGTTTTACAGTATCTTCTAAATTCATGATAAAAGATATGATATAGTAAACACAAAAACCAGTAAAAGAGTTATGATCAAGTATCATATGTACATAATGGTATATGTTACTCTTTCATACCACTGGCTTTATTCTAGGATCACTACACACACGGGTAGTGCATTGCACTATCACTAGGATGTTCCTAGGCAATACATTTTTAATTTTTAGATTTTTAGACTTTGTATCAATCTTACAGGAACACCATCATATATGCAGTCTGTCATTGACTAAAACATCATTTTATGGCTCATGATTATATCTCCGTTAGCTTTCTGTGTATTTCATTCTTTCATTCCCAACTCCTGGGTGATCCTTACGGGCAGAGAACATGGATTTAATTGGCTTGAAGCTTCCTCAAGGGCCAGTCTGAGCTGGAGACAAAGGAGGATATTTATTATACATTTGCTAAGTGAAACAGTTTGCTGACAATTTAATTGCAAGACTGTATGGAGAACTTGGAAGTGGTTCAGTAGAGCAGCCAGGTAGCATAAGCATAGGTTCTGAAGTTATCTAACCTGAAGGAAAGCTCAAGTAGGCTGTTCACAGCCTAGCCAGCTCGGGGAGGTGGCTGTCTCCTTGAGCCTCACTCTCTCTCTCTCCTTTTTCGCTCTATAATATGTGAGTGATTTTGGAAAATTCAAAAGCTATTGTAAGGATTGAGTGAGATGCCAACAAATGAAATCATGTAGAAATGGCTTTTTTGAGTGGAAACAGTCAAATATTTAATGAAATATTAATACAGGTTATTGGCCCTAGAAAATACTATGAAAAGTTTATTATTTGTTGGATTAAATAAAATACCCTCTTTCTGTGACTAAGTGCTGCTCTGAAGTTGAATTGCCAGATTTTAATTTTGACCCTATTGTTTACTCACTGTGCTCCTCTGTGTGTCTCAATTATGTAATCTATACAATGGGGATAATAATGTCTGCTGCATAAAGTTGCTGTGAGAAACAAATGAAAAAATTCCCATATGGTGATTATTAGCATGGTGCCAGACACATGGGGAAGCTCAAGGTGAGCTGGATGCTATGTAACTAACCACCCTAAAATGCAGTGATGTAATTAGAGAGTGTTAATCATTGCTCACGAGTCTCAAAGTCATCGAGGCTGACCTTTTGATCTCAGTTAGGCTTATTCCTGCATTTGCAGCCAGCGCTGGGGCTAGTAGGTAGCTTTGTGGACCTTGGCTGAGTTCTCCTCCATGTGTAGCGTTAGGGGCCATAGACTATTTAGGGCTCTCCTTAGTTGACAACTGAGCCTTTCTTTCCTTCTTCTCCCTCTCCATCATCATCTTCTACCTCCACTGTCCCCTTTCTTCCCTCTTAAAGGACAAGCAGAATTTGTTCACAGGGTAGGTGGGCAGATTCCCAAGGGCAGTATGGTGGGAGGGAGTGAGGAAGAACTAACACAGTAAGATTTCTGTCTCATCCTATTGGTTAAAGCAGATCACAAGGCCAGCCTACATACAGAGATGGGAGAAGAGATCGTATCCATATTTCTTTTTTTTTCTTTTTTTTTTTTTTTCGGTATTGGGGACTGAACTCAGGACCTTGCACTTACAAGGCAGGCATGTCATTGAGCTAAGTTCCCAGCCCCTATCTGCATCTCTTGATAGGGAGATGTGTAAAGTCACATTGCAAAGGGTATGGATATGAGGAAGGGTGCAGATCATCATCAGTTTTGCAATAATCAACTATACCACATCTCCTCTATATGCTTCTAGAAATAACAGAAGCAAATATTTGTTTCATAGTTTACCAGTTACAGAAGACTTTATGTAACTGCAAAGTCTTACAATGAAACTATGAGTTAAGTATTTTGGAGAGGCCTTTACAATGTGCTAGATTTAGGCACATGTTCCAGCACGTCAGTTGCTAACATATGAGAAGTAAGGTTTCCTCCTAAACTTCTGCTCTCCTGACTCTTCACAGGACAGTTTTCTAACTTCATAGTTTCGTATTCTACATATATGCCGGGACACCGACACCCAGCCTAACCTTTGAAGATCTTTGTTCTATATCTAACTGCTTCTTGGCCAACTTCTCATGGTTGTCACATGGTTACTTCAAGTTCAGCATGTCCGGATGTGTGACCAGATGTGTTACTGTTTTAAAATATAATTAGGCTGATACTTCAAAGATTAAAGATATTATAATAATGCAAAATACCTGGAGTAATTGTCTGACTATTCTGTGACCTTTATGCATGTCCTGTAACCCCTTGAAGTTTTAGAGACATTGGAAACAGTTCTCTGTAATTAAAATTCTTAGGAAGGTACTATCTGCACAAAGACATTACCTATTTGCCTTAATCTTGGGTTGGTAGGTAGGGTCCTGAATATAAATTAGGTATCCAAGGAGCTTAGGAGATTTCAGAGTTTTTATTTAGGGTTTTCGCTGTGCTACTAAATTTAGCATGTCCCATTTTTTCTTTTCCCTCAAACTGTCTCATTGATGTAACATGAAACCAAATAGAACAGTGCCAAACAGCTTGAAAGAGTGAATATCATGTGTTGAAAAGGAATATCACAGTATCACCTGATAAAAATAGCTTGTAGCCACAGCAAGCAGAGATTGGTATTTTCTGGGAGACTGCGTGTTTTTTAAAGGTAGCCTTTACTACCTTACCTCCTAAGAAATTGATAGATGTTTGAAAAAGCCCTAACAACTAAAACATTGATGGATGGGAACAAAGAACCTTTTGGTGACCAAGAAATTGTTTTTTAAAAAAAAGCAACAGAAATACCACTAAAATGGTCTTTTACTTTTTCATGTTATCAGTCAAATATATTCATATGTCTGAAGGGGAGAGGTGCGTGTGTATGGGGGGGGTACTTCAGATTGAACCCAGGGCCTTCGGATTGAGCTACGTCCTCAGCGTTCCTTCTGTCCCTCCCACCTCTCTCTTCTTTCTTTTTCTTGTTATTCCCTCCCTCTTTCCATATTTCCTTCTCTTCTTTTCTTTTCTTTTTCTGTTTATGAAATTTTGACACAGAGTCTCTCTTAAGTCACTAAATTGCCCAGTCTGGGCTCAAACTAATGATACTCCTTCCTCAGCTTCCCAGAGTGCCAGGATTGCAAGCATGAGTAACCATACCTGACTGAGGTTGTTTAGACAAAGTCAAGATTAAGAAGACTGAAGAGGAAGGAGTAAGGAAAGAACCACATCACTTATTCTTTCAACAAGTATTAAGCAGGAAATTCTCTAATTTGGATATTCAGAGGATAAAAGATAAAATACGCATGAATCCTCGAGTTTCGAACAGTGTAGACATACTTATGTACATAAATATACACGTAAATGTTAACGTGTTGAAAGGCAAAAATAAAGTCAGAAGGGTATAAGGTGATACAGACTTTGCATGTTCTGTCATTATTCTCAAAAAAAATGAGTACTTCCTGCATCCAGGCCCTGAGGTAGGTGCTGTGATTCAGTTTTCATTACAGTAAAGCATATAAATAATTAACTGATAAACCTTGGCATAAAATAATATAGTTCCAGACCTTGAAGTGCTATAAAGAAAGTAAGGTAGTTTAGGAGATATAGACTGAGAGAGACTGTTTTAGTTAAGTAGTCAGGGATCTGTTGGAATGAAAGTGGAGAAAGAAGGCTGTCCTGAAAATAAAGATTAGACATAACAGAAACAGGAGGATAACGAGGGTGTACAGAGAACAACAGTCCACTGTCTATTCCTCAGCCCCTGCAGCAATGTCTGATACACAGTAAAATATGCAAACAGTATTTCTTGTCATGGATATAAATGTGTCCTAGTTGTGCTTTCTGTAAAGAATGGATAGACTTGGGTAGAAGGTGTGACTCCATGGCCCTGTGCCTGCCTGACAAGCACAGTGTCCTGAGTTCAATACCTAGTACTGAGAGAAAAACAAAAAAAGATGTATTAAAGAATGGATAGACCCCTTAATATCAGTTTTAAAACAACCTTTTTTTTTTTTTACTGTGTTATCTTCTATTTTTTTACTAATTTAACCAATAAGAGTTTATTGGACAATTTCTTTACAGATAGTCAGATTGAAATTCATTATGAATAGCTTCCTATTAGTCTGGGTATAGGAATTGTTAATATAAGGTTATTGCTGAGAGATGATTTTGAACGAAGCAGCTAAGATAGTATAAGAACTGACTTGTATAGATTAAAAGAATACTAAGCTTTGGACATGATGAGGACTATAACCAAACTGAACAAACAAGGGCACCCATGGCCTCGTACTTACTCTGGGTGTGACCTTGATCTGTACTGCAGATACCTTGCCTGTAAAATAGAGCCTATTCATGGAGTAAGAAAATGAAGGGTTGCCTCCCACTTAAGAGATGTTGTAAAACTGTTGAGAAGATGTATGTGATAACAGTTTATGTCAAGTGACACTCAGATACATTGACATAAATGCATATAAAGTATTTAGAATCCAGTAAGTAGTCAACAAATGGTACCTAGTACTATTTATACTGATGTTATTAAACCACTTGGAAATGGTTTAAAACACTTGTAAAGATTTGGATGTCTCCCCAGTGTTAATGATTAGTTTTCCCTGAAATTAAAAGCAGTTTCTGGATTGTCTTCTGCTCTCTTATGGTGTGTATAGGCCTGGAAGACCTTTGAGTAGTGTACTAAGTAAGAATCTAGAATCTGGAGTTGGACAAAGTGAGTTGAAGCCCTGAAGTGAGTGAATAAATAAGCAAATGAATTAAGACTCAAACCTAATTTTAGCCCATGCAAGTTGCAGTTTCCATTCTTTCTCAAATATCTGTCTATCCTCTAAAGGAAGCACTGTGAAAAAAAAATAGCAAGAGAAAGAGAAATATACAATGGCCTTAGTAATTCATAGGCTTTTGTACCTCAGTGTGAATGTGAGTCGCCTTCTCTTTCTTTCCAGCGTCGGTATGGGCATGCATAGTCCATTTAGTCCCGTTATGCCTTCCCACTGTTTCATGAGACAGAGACTGAGACCATCATAGTGACAGCTCCTCCCCATCATTGTCACTAATAAATGATAAAAAGCCAGGAAAACAGCAAGCTATGATGAATCTACTTGTGCCTTCTACCTCATCAAGGAAGAACACAAATTTTTGTTGTCTCAGTAGTTGAACCCCAGGGTATTTTGAAGGTCTCTCACATCTGTGTTCTTTGCAACTACTGGCAGTAATATAAGTAGTAGTCCTAATATGCAGTTTGATTGCTTGCTAAATGATAGACGTGTTTAATCTTTTGTCTGAGTCCTCCCACAACTCTAGGATATGTAAGTATCAATGTTGTCCCTCATATGAGGAATTGAGGTCTTGCGAAGTAAAATAGCTTTCCCAGTGTACTCCAGCTAGAAAGTTGAGGAGTTGAGATGTTAGTTGAAGTCATCTAACTCTAGACCCTGTTATGGATTGTCACTATACAAGGCTGTTCATTGTCTATGACAGACTGTTACCTCTAAGGAACAAAGATAGCTCTCATTCATCTTTAATCCCCCCTCATGCACAGTGCTAGGTCAGGACTTATTAAAATGAATTTTTGGTATTTTCTCTGTATGAATGATGCCCTACTCTGCTCTTGAGTTGGAGGTAGAAGGTGCCTTCACCATCTTTCGGTCATACCCACAGTTCAGTATCACAGCATGGAGGGTATTGCCACATCTCTATCAAGGAAAGATCATGTTTCCAGTCCCTCATTACAGATAGTGGAATTGGGATATAAACTAGGTCTTTAACTTTATGTTTGGCCATCTAACCTCTTCAGTATCTTTACACTTTTAAGAAGTTGCAAAATTTGTGCATAAGGCAAAAATATTTGACAAATTCACCTGTATTAAAAGAAAGCTCACCTTAATTGTCAGGCAAGGAATATTTAAACCTAATACAGGCACAAATGCCTTATAGATTTTTTTAAAGCAATATAACAAAAACTTACGTACCTCTTTTTGTGAAAAATCATTATTATTGGATGTTGTGGTCTGCAAGATGCTAAATAAGGATTTTAGCTAAAATGCTTTGCAAAACCATTTCAATGCAAAATCAATAGTACATATAAAAATTTATAGAAAAATGAATCAAGGACAAAACAACCCTTACCTTTTAGTGAATACACATACACGCATAAAACATAACACGAAATGTTAACTTTTGGTCATCCACTGAAATTTGAAATGTAGTGGCTTCATGAATGAGAAAAATACCATGAATCTTATCTGAATATAAAAACAACTGTAATTAAATTAGATACATAATTAAAGGCTGTAAATGGTCATATAAGTAGAGGTACGATATGGGACTGTGGAAATCCTGGAAATTTTAGGCTTCAGGTAAGACTCCTAGACCTTCCATAGTTGTAGAGATATGTACAGAGGACCATTTGAACAAGAACACAAAGTTGGTTTTTTGCTAGGCATGGCTTCAAGGAATACTGAATAGCAACATAGCAGGCAGAAAGAGGTGAGTTAGGTCGGTAGCAGTCCAGATAACATACCATGAGAGGTTTTAGTAGTTAAGTTCAAGATCAAGGGTCCTAGATCCATGGCTGTGCTTCTTGTATGGTGTGATGGTTGGATTGTGATTCTGTAGCTTGTAACTGAAGCCTAGGGAAACTTGTACCACTTAGATTTATTTTTATCATTATTTACACTTTATCCTATCTTACTTATAAGTTCTTTGAACCATTAGTTCTCTGACCAGTTCATTCTTTTATCTGTCATTGTATATACTATAGAGTAGGTACTATACTGTAGAAGTGTCTTCTGAGTGCTTTAAGAATGGCTCAAAGAACATTCACAGAACAATCAGGTATAAAGATGGCAGTACAAGAAATACTGACAATAACTGCTACCATTTGTTGAGCACCTTGTAGATGCCAGTTACACTGTCCACATTTCTGATTATGTCTTTTAGGTCAAGGGCCTTTTGGCAAATTTTCACTAGGTTTAGTTATTCAGCAGGTATTGTACTGGCTCAGGAGTTTTAGGGATGAGAAGGATTTAGTCTTTCACCTTGAGAAATTCCCATAAAAGATAAATGGCTCTTACTGTGTGGAGAGCTCAGTGCTGCAATAGCTGTGGAAGTTCATGCAGAGTGACCTAATAAACTTAGGTGAGAGAGACATGGTAGAATTAAATCTAAAAGATGTAATGGGAATTTACCATATGAGACCTTGCAAATTGAGGAAGAACAAGTCAGTTTAGGTGGGAAGAGAGATGCTTAACTGTGTAATGGATTCATAGAATGTTAAGTAAGCAAATATATTGAGCACCTGCTATGTGCTATACACTGGTATTACAGTTATGAACAAAATCTTATTAAGCTTATAATGTAGTACAATGAAGAGCATAAATAATAGTAAATGTAAAAATAGCATGAAGTGTTGTACAGGAAATTATTACAATGATACGAAAACAGGACACAATTTGATTCTGCCCATCATGAGAAAGGAATATTTAAGCAGAGGCTTAATGGAATAGCTAGGAAGAGAATAGGGTGTTTCAGATTGTATGTGTGTAAAGACCCTGGTGCAGGGAAGAATTTGGCATATTTAAGGAGCTGGAAGTTCACCATGGAGATAGGTGGTAACAAATCATAAGTCCCTGTAGGTGACATTTTAGGGCATTTGGATTTTGTTTTAGGTGCAAGGGAAAGCAATTGAGAGCTATTAAGCAGAGCAAGGACTTGATTTTACCCCATCATCTTATATGACAAATTTGAAACCTAAAGTGGTTAAAGAATTTTAAAGTGAGCTCCTGGCCAGACACAGTAATGCATGTCTATGATCCTAGCTGTTCAGGAGGTTGACATGGGAGGATCATGAGACTGAGGTCAGCCTGGGCCCCATGGCAAGACCCTCATCTCAGAGAAAAACAAGGCAAGTTCCTGTATACATACCATATAAAATAATTTTCACTTTGAGTTCAAAGAGTTAATTTGCTTTAAAATTCTCTGACCTCTTGTTAGAAGAGTCTTGAAAAGGGTGGAGTGGGAGCTCTAACCTTACTCCCATGATTTCCTTTAATCGTAGGTAAAGGAGAATTCAGATATGAGGCCTGAGAGGCTGACAGATGTAGCAGGAAGCAGACCACAGAAAATTTTGTGTTATGGCCAAGATACATGTGGATAATGAGGAAGAAGTGAAGGATTTTACTGAAGAGTAGTGTGAACAGATTTGAATATCTAGGACTGTTGGAGGTTCTGGAGGCTTTAGTGTATGGGGAAAGATCTAGCATGGAATCTAAATAGGAATGGGAGGTGGGTCTGGAGACTTTAGTCCTCAGTAAAACAAAGGATAAACTGTGCAAAGAAGTGGGACTAGAGGAAGGAGGTGAATTGGAAAATTATTTATGGGCCTGACTTATATTAATTAGCGATAAAAGTTCAATTAGCATGACTCAAGAGAGTGCTGGAGATGAAAGATGAAGAGATGAATTGTCACCCATACAAGTCATTCAACTTCTCTCAGCCTCTGTGAGAGGAGAAGGTAAGAATGCATCCTGTACTAGTCACAGTTCTCCAGAGAAAAAGAATCAATAGGTGTGTGTGTGTGTGTAGACAGAAGCAGAGACATTGATGTTTATTATACAGAGTTGGATTATGGGATTCTGGAGACCGACAAGTCACAATATTTGCAGTCAGTAATAAGACAGACTCCAGAGAACTGATAGTATCATTTCAGTTCATATGCAAGTAAACTTGAGATCTAGAAGGAGCCAGGGTTTTAGTTTGAGCACAAAGAAAGGAAAGAACCAATGTCCCGGGAAGAGGCACCATCCAGATCTTCCACTGATTGGCTAAAGCTCACACAAATTAGAGAGAGTGATCTGCTTTATTACATCTTTGATTCAGATGTTACTGTCATCCAAAACACCTTTCCGCCTTCCTAGGCACACCCAGAGTAGTGTTTGACCAAATATTTGGGCCCTCTGGCCTAGTCAGATTGACGCATAACCATCATACTTCCTCCTTGCTGTTGAAGTGCTGGGTGAGCTGCAAAGTACTATACAAATGAAAAGGAATGTCACCACTGATGCAAAGGGAAAAGATTATTCCTTACTGATGATAGCTTACTTGTATCCAGTGCTTCCCATGTGCCAGTTACTATTCTGTTTTACTTCCTATATCTCATTTAACTCTTAGTAAATTTCTCCCTCCTTCTCATCTTGCCAATGGCTTGAAGCTCAGCTCTGTTACTGGCTGCATGGCATTAGAGGCAAATTATTTACTTCTCTGATCCTCAGTTTCCTCTTCTGTGATGGAAGATAATAACTACAATGTGCTTTGGACATAGAACACTCCATGAAGACTATTGGGTAAGTAGAAAAGTAGGAATGTCCTCTTAAAGACATTATAATCTAAAATTTATAAATATTGCTGAAGCCACATGACACACTATGATTTTTTAACCTCTAGACTGCCATATGCAAGCTGTGTAATGAATATTTTACAGGTAGTTCTCCTAGAAATTGTGCTAGCCAAGTGGACCATTTTACAGTTGTCACAGTGAAGCCAGGAGGTATCTGGGGGAATTGGGACAGAACAAAGGAAACAGAGGCTTGAACCTAAGGCCTGTCATGCTCTTTTGACCTTACCATAGCGTCTCAATGTTCCTCTGTGAAAAGGTCACAGAAGGTCATTGGCACTGATCCCTTGTAGAAGTGATTGCTCACGGATCTGCAGTAGAGGGAGGGCAAGGGAACCAACAAGGAAAGGTGATAGTGTTCCTCGCTATCTCCCTCTACTGTCTTCTGAATCCTTTGCCCAAGCCCCACACCCTGGTTACTTCCCACTCTCTTCTTGGTCCTCCTGCCTGTCACCTGTACTTCCATTGATGGCTATGCAGGTTATGGCAAAACTTATGTCTGTGTTGTCATTCATGTGAGCTCAGTGGGTTAGGACCTTCTTGATTTTTACATTTCCTGCTACCCTAGTGCACTGGCCTCTATTGAGTAACATCCACCAAGACTGAGAACTATTCATTGTCTATCTCTCCTAATGTGATGCAGCCTGGGTAATTAATTACTCATCTAAGTTGTTTAGTTTCTCCATCTTTAAAATTAAGATAGTAACTGTCGCAGTTTGGATTCCACCGAAAGCAAATTCTGGTGTATGGACTGGTATGTGCTTTTTGTATCATAACTAAAGGCAGGAAATGGAAAAGAAGGAAGAATTGAGGCATCAGAGCAGTCTCTGAAGGCCTCAGCATACACTGTGAGGATCGTTGAAGCTGAGATAGCCTTCCTGAGTTGGGTTGAGGTTGCTGTGACTTTATGCCTCGCGTACACAGGATTATTGGGACGCTGACACATATGCCACACAATGTAAAGTACTAAACAAACGAAAGGATTTAGTTGTTGTTCGAGTTAATAGTAACATTTTGAGATTCAGTAAATATATTCAACTGAGTTGAACAGCTTTTGTTTTTTAAAATATATCTTTTTAGGGCAGCTTCTCAGTAAGAATCATGAAGTCGTTATATGTTCTTGTTTTATTCCTCTCACTTCCCCAAAGACACTCTTTCCCTTACTTCGTTATTAATCTGCTCTTAAAAGTGCTTATGCCATCCTATTTTAAAACCTCTAGGGTTGGTTTGATTTGATTTCCTTTCCACTGAAATGACTATTCTGAACTCTGACCTTAATCCGGATGGTTAGAGCAGCTGGAAGCACTTTCTTGACTGTCTATCTATCTTTGCACTTTATATTCCATAAAGGCGCAGATAAATTCTAAGTGCAGTCTTTAAACATTGCTAACATTAACAATTCCCATTATTGGGGTTAATTAAATGTAAATAAGTGCTGGCCTTAGCATTCCCAACTTGGTACTGACCCTAGAGTGATTGCCATAGGGTTGTAGGATACAGATATTGAGAGTCCCTTGGCAAAAGCCATCAGTGGGAAAGAGAATGTTCCAGAGTACTGAGTAATTCAAATTCTATCCTAAGGATCAGCTCCCTATAGAAAAGAATTATTTTTAAGTTCAAAGGTTTAATATGCTGTTGGTTTCAGACACACACACACACTGTTTTTCTGTGAATTCCACCATCACATGATTTATCTCACATACAGGTACTCACAAATCTCACTGTCACTTGTTCTGCAGAAATATCTTCTGTAGTTCCCTAACATCTCCATTGTAGAACTAAAAATCTGACTGAAGTTCTCAGAGTTCCTTAAATATGCTAATATTTTTATGCTGCTGTCTTTGTCCATGCCATTTCCTTTCTCTGGAAAACTTTGCCATTGCCAGTGCATCCAGTTCAGTCTGGCTGTCGTTGGCATTCCCATACTTGCTGACGGTGAGCCGCAGGATTGAGGAAAATGAGTCTGTGGATCTACTGGAGAGGTGAGTGTGTCAGGACCAAGGAAAGGAGTTGTATGCAAAAGCTTTGTACTTTCAACTTGCATTTTGAAGAGGCAGCATCTAATTATGAGTTTTATTCACTCACCAAAAGTGTGACCTAATTGTATGAAACTTGGTTTTGTTATTGGTTTCAAAGAGAACCAATAACCATCATTTGATCCAAGGATTAAAAAAGCTTCTTCTACTGGTAGGCTTTCATACAGAAGTAAAACTTTCCCCTGACTGCCCTCTTGTGGAAGTGCTAAAAGAGCCCAGAGAATACAAGTGTATAAAAAACATCACAAAAAAACAAAACAAAACAAAACAAAAACACCACAAACCTTGGTCCCTAGGTTGAAAGAGGAGTATTCATGATGGTCCAGTGTCCTACTTTGCCAAATCTCCATATTAAATAAATTACAGATTTTTAAAGAATTTGAATATAGCAAACCATACCCAAACTGAATTCATTTTGTCTCTGGTAAATCAGACGGTTCTCCAAAAACACTCAGAAGGAGGGTTATGAACAGCATTCAGAGAAAGGCTACATGTGATTAAGACTGTGTGAGTCAAATCCACGTGTGCACCAGCTTTCACTGCCACATCCTCACAATCTGATGAATATACTCCCAAGAAAGAGTGCTTTTCTATTTACATCAGTGGTGGTGGCCTCTGTTATATGTTTGTCTTTTTTTTTTTTTTTTTTTTTTTTTTT
>PVIR01011083.1:0-14398 GCA_004026965.1 Petromus typicus | reverse complement strand
CACCATTGGCTTTTGCCCTGCCTAAGAATCACCTACTGAGCTATGTTAAAATGCTGGCTCCTGAATCTCTTTCAAGTTCTGATTCAGTGAATGTGGACAAGAGCCCGTGAATGTGAATTTTAATAAGCATATCAGGGTGACTTAATGGTTGTAGTCCTTAGGCATCTTGTAGTGGATGTGAGTTTTATAAAGCTTCTTCTAACATCCTCACAACCAGAGCAGTTTTCTATAAAAGTCGTGATTTCAGATATTGTAGTTCATTGTCTCCATGAAAACATGTTTTAGACTTTGTACCTGGAATTTGACCTTGAAAGACGCATCTTTTAAAAAAGAAATAGGATTGCTGGGTAAAGTTACACTGAATTATAGTTATGAAATCTCTTTCTTTCTCCTTACATCTCTTTCTTTGGATCTACCCACTTGTCTGCCTAGTTATCTGCCTAGTACCTACCCACTTATATTTACAAATCAGCTGTCCACATGCGGTGCCTGGTGCTTAGTGAACCAGAGTTAGCCAAAGAACTAGTTTTCAGAAGGATGGTTACACTGGAAATTTGGCCCTTTTTTTTAAAGACAGAGTCTCACCCTGTAGTTTATGCTGGCCCTGACCTCACAGCAATCATCTTGCCTTAATCTCCTGAGTGCTGGGATTACATATGTGTGCCATCACACCAAGCTGAAATTTGACCTTTTTGAGAGAGAAAGATCAAAGACATTGTCCAAGAGGTAACTTTTCTTGAAGAATAACACTGCTGTTTCCTGAGTAGCTACCATGTGTTAAGCGCTTTATGAGGCTTCTTAGGTATTCTGTTACTAGTCTAACAATGTACTATAGCTCAGAGTTAAGAAAATTGGAAACTTAAAGAGCTTATGTATGACCTAAGTCACTTAGAGTTGTCAGACTTGAACCTAGGTATGCCTCACTTCAAAGCTCCCTGCTCCCTTTCACTGAAGAACATAGTTTTAACTACATGCAGGTGGGGCATCAAGGCTAACGAGCTTTGTTCTAGGTCTACTGATTAGTTTTATTGTCTGTAAACATAAAATTTTAGGAGAAAATTCCGTTATCTACAAAGTAATTTAAGATATAAAGAATTTCTTCGGACATTGCTACTAACATTCTCAGTGTCTGGAAATCTGAAAAATCAGCTGTATTAAAGTAAAAATAAGGATGTTTCCTGCAGTTTTTTTAGAGATCTCTGAAGGTTGCCTTAGGACCAAAGTGGAGAATCACGTATCTTAATTTTTATCTTGTAGAGAACCTGTGGCATTGGTGACAGTTCTGAAAGGTCAACAACAAGCTGTTTGGTATTTCAAGTTAATTGTGAATCCATGCATGTTTACAATTATTGTCAAAGGTCCCTTATAAATGTTACATTGGCTTCAATGTTCAGGGCTACCACTGATGCTCTGTATGCCAGTAGAAATAATTTTGTTGCAGTAGAAAGACATTTGATTTAATATAAGTGATATAGTATAGCTTATTGTCTTTTAGCCATCAGGATACTTAAATACTAAAAGAGTTTTTGTGTTTCTGATTATGAAAGAAGCCTATGTTTTGTGTCCAAAATTAGGAGAATAAAAGGTAAATAGAGAAAAGAAATCATCCATGACGCACTTATCCATGAGTAATGGTAATAATAATAAATACTCTTTAGGTATGCCATGCTTATTGTACATCAGGCACTGTTGTGAGGCGGGTAACATAAACCTAATTTTACAAATTGTGTAAGTAAGGCTTGAAAATAAGTGGCAGGTAGTGAAGCTTGGATATGACTTTCTGTTTCTTGCTAGTTCCAAAAGTCTGTGCTCTCCCACATAACCACTGTTAACATTCTAGTATGTTTCTTCCAAGTTTTTTTTAATGCATATTTTTTCATGGCTGAGATCATACTGTGAACACAATTTTCAACTCTCTCTTTTTCACTTACCATAATGGTATAAGCATTTTCCTTATATGATCTGGCCCTGCCTCCCTGTCTGCCTTCATCTCTTACCTCCTTCAGCTTTGCGTGTCACACTCCAGCCACATTGGCCTTCTGTGTGTTCCTAAAATAAACCAAGAGTGCTCTTGCCTTAGGACCTTTGCACTCACTGGCTCTTTCTTCTGCCTCAACCATCCTTGTCTGAGCTCTTAAATGTTTTTTCTCACTCTTCAGGTCTCTGCTTAAATGTGCAGATTTATCCTGAATGTCCCGTCTCAAGTAGGTTCTGTTCTTTCTTAATCCCATGTAGATTTTCTTCATAGCACTTGTTACAACCTACCCGTGGTCTGTTTTATTTTCCTGTTGTATCCATGTGTCACCTTCATTTTTTGTAGAGCTAGGCCTACATTAGCATGAGCCAATACGTGATACTGCCCTGAACATTTCCGTATGTGACACACTTTACCATTACAGTAGTTTCATGGAGGTTTAAGCTGGATCAAAGTGTGGGAACATTTTTAAGGATCTTGCTTGAAAAAAACTGCAAAAATTTCATCTCAGCATCTCAGTGCATACAACTTCAAGTCCTGTGTAGGATGCCAGTCTCACTGCATCCTTGCCAGTGTGATCAGTTTTTAAAGTGTTAGCTATTTTCAGAGCTAACTCATAAGTGACTCCAGTGGTTCTTGTGCATTACAGATGCACTGGTATGTTGCATTTGATAAGAGAATGATGGTAGAAAGTCAGCATTTGCCTAGAGTTCCATGAACATGCAAATTCTTTTCTGGACTTCTTTTCTTTGAGAACACCAATAAATACCAAGAGTTGCACACACTGGTTGTTCTAACAGTCATCATAATATGGACTGAACCTTATGAAAATTCCTTTGCTGAGTTTAGAAGTGGCTGGAGCCTAAAAGTAAAGTTATCAGTTTTCCTCTTTTCTCTGTACTTCCAAACATGAGAAAAGACCAGTTTATAACAAAATTAAAAATGTACCTTAACATAGCTGGTACAGAACTGTCTAAATGCCATTTCAATATCATCTTCTTGAGAGATGCACCATTTTTTAAAATCCAGGAATCAAATTAACAGATACCTTAAACACAGATAATATCTAATGCACAGCATGGTCAGAATTTACCCTGCACGTCTGTGACCTAATAAAAAGCTCTTGAGCCTAATGGTTTTTAAGGCTGCAAGCTTTCTTCTGAGGCAGTCAATCAGGTAAATACTGAGTCCTCTCCTTACCAACATTATTTTACTGCATATGGTTTTAAACTAGTTATGAAAGTGTATGTTCCACGTGTGCTTGTTAACCAGTTGTAAGTCTTCTTTTGGGTAACTACATTTTGTCTGAGTACATATATTAATATCTTTTGTAATGCATCGATGTGAGTGACTTAAATGGGTACAGCAGTAATTCCTTTTTTGTATCTTTGGCCAGCTTGCTTTCTTTATAGACTATACTATTTTAGACTTACTGAAATTTTGAATTTACGTGTAGTCAACTCCATCAATATTTTTCCCTGTTAATCACTTTTAAGCTTCAAAGAATCCATGATTAAATAAATGGTTCTTTGTATTTTTCTAGTTGTTTTATGATTTGATAGGCGTAGCTTTTTTGAAGGTGCTTCTTAATTGTAAAAAGGAACAGTGAAATTGTTTGCATTATAAATATCTGTTCTGTAATATCTTCTCCAAAATCAGTGTGCACATTTTTCCAATTTGGCTTTGAAAAAAATAAGTTTCAAAATGGAGTATAACTAGATAAGCTTTAAGGTATTTCTTTGTTTAGTTCCTTGGTCATTCAGATCTCCTTCCCCATGCTATCCCTGCTCTGTCTTGGAATAGAAGGAACCCTTCAGCATACTAATATAATAAGGATGGTTTTTATGGCTTAAGAGATCTTGGGAATCCTTGGGAAATTGTTCATTGACTCTCGGAAATGGAATTAATGTTTTAAAGCCATACACTTGGATTCTATATGAGTATATTTTCAGAATTTTTCCTGCCATGAGCTTTCCAACCCTTGCCTCCTGCTGTCCTGAGAGTGTTGCACTTCCCCTAGATAATTGGATTTGAGCCAAGGTTCTTTTGTTGTTTGCTTTTCAGAGAAGGAAGACTGTGTGTTATATTCTGAAAGGGATGGAGTCTGCTATCATGTGAGTACATTGTCTCAGGAACTCTGTAGATCCTGGGCCAGTCCACTGTGGTCCTTCAAGTTATTCCTTGGTCTTTGCTATTTTTTTCAGCTAAAGAGAGAAGTTCACATTTGTTTTTCCAAAGTGAGAATGCTAGCAGCTAAGAAAAGGGTGAGCAAGGAAGATCAGTCAGTGAGTGAGCCAGGGGCCCACTCATACATAGTGGATCAGGGAGTTAGCTCAGTGGTTCTGGTGCCTGCCTCGCAAACGAAGGTCTCAAGTTCAATCTCCAGTAAAAAAAAAAAAAAAATCAAGCATTTACATTCTGTGATTAAAATTAAAGGAAATGAGCCCACCATTAAAAGATATATTTTATCATCCACTACTTTTCTCATGAAGATCTTTGGGTCAGGAAATTCTTTACTTAAGCACTGTATTAATACAACCAGAAATGGAATTCTGAAGTATGATTATGATTTATTTATTTATTCTTTATTTAGAGGGGCAGAATCTCACTATGTAGTCCAAGCTGGCCTGGAACTTGCTATGATCCTCCTGTCCCAGCCTCACAAGTGCTGGGATTATAGGGATGTGCTGCCAGCATCATGGTTTATTTTAATTTTGCTACCTTGAGATAATGAGGAAACAGATACAGAGAGGGCTAGGGTCTTAACTAAAGTGACAGCTAGTGAGTGGCAGAGCAAAGATGCTTGCTGTTTATGGCTTCTACTTCAGTACTTTCAACTTTCCTTTCTCACAATCTTTAGCGAAGTATATTCTACAATTTCAGCTATACACAATAGACTATATCTCCTAAGTTGTATTTCTTTTCAAAAGCGTGGCTAAATAACTCACTGAGAATAAACGTATTTTGACTTTTGTCATTTCACTTTGGGGACATGACGTAAAATGTAACCACCTCAAGCAGACCCTGAACTTTCTTCATAAAAAGCTGCCATGGAAAATGGGCCCCAGAAATTCATATGTTGAAGTTAACTCCTAACATGACTCTGTGTGGTGTTGGGGCTTTTAAAAAGGTAATTAGGGTTAAATAAGGTTGTAAGTGTTTGTGGCCATAAAAGTAGAGGAAGACAGAAGGCTTTTTCTCTACCATCTAAGTACACAGAGACAAGGAAGCCATTAGCAGGCCAGGAAGATCCCTCACCAGAATCTGACCATATTGGCACTCTGGTCTCAGACTTCCAGCCTCCCGAACTATGAGAAAGTAAAGTGTTGTTGTTTAAGCCAGTCAGTCTATGGTATTTTGTCATGGCAACACAAGTTGACTATATAAATTCTTATTGTCTTATTGAATTCTGGTTCCTAGACCAAGTAGTCAGTCATAGGTGCAGAGAATTTGGTAGTTAATGTTATGAAGGTTGCATCATCAAATTATTAGCATGATGATATCAGTGTGACCAGAGCCTTTGCTGAGCAAGGAAGTCATTTCTGTGCTCCTGGAACTATTTAGCTGTAAGCACATTTATGTAGTACTGGACATCACCACTAGACTTGTTTTGTCTTCCCTGTCATGCGGAGTTATTCATTAACATTTTGTATAAAACATCTGAATCACAGAATCTTTCTACAAGCTTCCCCAGGTTGGCTGTGCCTTCTGTCTGTGCATGAGCTCTGCCCCCAGGTATCCCTAACAAATCTCTGAGCCTTTCATTTTTCCCACTGCAGAAGTGGTACCTTTGTACTAGTGGACTTAACTGATGTCAAAATTGAAAAAAAAAAAAAATGAGAATCAAGTCATGTCATATTCTGGTACAAACTCTCAATGTTGAATGTGATGATGATGTGTATTCATAATATACCAATAAAGATTAAATTTTTTAAAAAATTGGAAACAAAGGTTAGGGATTAAGCTCAGTGGTTCTGGCGCCTGCCTTGCAAGCACCAGGGCCTGGATTTGATCCCGAGTAACCATGTACAACAATGCTGAGCATGGAGACTCATGCCCACTAGCAATCAGTACTACATACCACAGGGTGGGGCATGGTGGCTGATGCCTGTAATAGTCCCAGCACTCCAGAAGCAGAGGATTGCTGAGTTCGAGGATGAGTTCAGGACCAGCCTGAACTGCAAAGCAAGACTCTTTTTTTTTTTTTTTTTTTTTTTTTTTTGAGACAGGGTCTCACTTTGTGGTTCAGGCTGGCCCTGAGCTCAGCCTCGAACTCACATCACAGCAGTCCTCCTGCCTCTGCCTCCCGAGTGCTGGGATTACAGGTGTGAGCCACCACACCCAGCACTGTGGTATGTGGTACTGGTTGCTGCTGGGCGTGAGTCTCCACACCCAGTATTGTTATGTGGTTACCGGGGATCGAACCCGGGCCCTTGAGCTTGCAAGACAGGCACCGGAACCACTGAGCTATATCCCCAGTCCTCAAAACCCTATTTTTTTAAAAAAAAAATGAAAACAAATAGGTAAGAATGCCGCCTTGAAGCAGGTAAGATATCTGAAAATGTGCAGCTTTGAGCCTTGTTAAAGTTCTTGAATTTTTTTAAAAAATCAATTACTGACCGCAGATCTTGGCAGAGTGATAGTGTACCCTTCATAATGTTAACTACCAAAGTCCCCCACCTTTAAGGACAGATAGCATCGTTTGCGCACTCTAGACACTGGAAATACAAAAACAAGAAAGGGCACCCACACACCTACTGCGCCATCTCCGCTCACATCCTCCTACAACTCTGATCTCCAGATGCCTGGAGACAGCAGAATAATCCATTAAACCTTGGCAAGTGGCAGCATTGCTTCAGATCCATTCAGGTGACTGTTCCATTGTACTTAGGGTTGACAGTTATTCTATGAACAGACTGAGTGCAGTCATAACCCTATTTCACAGCTCATGATGCTGACCCAAAGCAAACTTGGAGGTCTGCACAGCGAAGAAATTGAGCAGCTTGGAGACCACAAACCACCCTGAAAATGAACTAGTTCTTTGAATGTTATCTGCCATACTGCCAAGGAGGTGGGCGTGGGGAGCAGACATGGTCTAAGGGCCTTGCAAACGTCAGAATGCAATAAAGATAGAAGGAACCAGAGGAGGCTATGGGAGCAAAAAAGGAAAGCACCTAATGTCGATTCTTGAAAGCTGTCTAAATTTGACTAAAGAGATAAAACATTTTTAAGTCGGAAGGTTTTCCTTTTAGATTTCAGTATGATCTTCTAACATCTAATATGATTTAAAAAATAAACTTTTGATGCATTTTTAAACTTCAGTTTAATTTTAATGTTTTCTAAAGTATTATCTTTTTAGAAGCCTCTCACTGGTCCTTTCTTTTATTGGGGTTAGGTAGAAGTAAGTGCACTTTCTTAGTGTATGCCAACAGAGCAGGTAGGCCGGTGCAGGGACGGAAGATGAGGCTAGGTGTGAGAACATAGCCTGTGGCTAAAAGCAGTTGCAGAACAGTACTTGATAGGGAAACCCAGTGTCCACGGGATTCAGACATTTGTTTTAAGAGTCATGTGAAAGCCTGTCATCTGGGTTCTTAGAATGTAAAGTACAGAAATTCTTTGATTAAGGTGTGAGCATCAGAGGGGAGGCAGAGGTTATGAGGTCTGCCTGCAGAGGTTAGAAGGTTGACGGGCTGAAATTAGTGTAGAATGGCAGAATGGCCTGACTCAGAGGTTATGTGCATCAGCCTGAGTCTTGTTGCCTCCTGTTTATAATGATGCTGATTATACCTACTTGGGAGGGTTGTCATCAGGGATAAATAAAATTCTCATGTATAAGGAAATTGGTCGTTTTAAAAAAATATAACCGTGCTCGCCTCTCCTTTCCTCCCATATGCCGTTGCCCTGCCTTCCCACACTGCTCCTTTTCACTTTTCAGGGACCAGTATAAATACATAGAGCTTTTCTGAACTGCTTTATACAGATGTGTGCGCCAAGGGCTTCTAAAGAAAATAATGATCCAAAAACTTCTAGGACATTTACTCTAGTGTGGCTATTTTTTTTTTATTTTCTTTTTTAGCTTTTTTACGTTTTTTTTTTTTTTTTTTAGTTTTTTGTAGTTCAGGCTGGTCCTGAGCTCTGCCTCAGCTCATATCACAGTAATCGTCCTGCCTCCACCTCCCAAGTGCTGGGATTACAGTGTGAGCCACCATGCCCAGCACTGTGGTATGTGGTACTGGTTGCTGCTGGGTGTAAGTCTCCACACCCAGTATTGTTGTATGTGTTTACCGAATCCCGAGCCTTTGCATTTGCAAGACTAGTGCTGGAACCACTGAGCTAAATCCTCAGCCCTAGTGTAGCTATTTTTAAAAAATGATGTGAACAATCTGTTAGTCAGAATAAGAAAATCTCAGTGGTTTGACACAGGGTTGTCTCTTGTTCATGTTGCAGTTTTACATGAGTCCACAGGAAGCTGTTCTTCGCAGTTATTCAGGATCCGAGGACCTTCCCATGTCATACCTCTGCTCTCATTGAAAGCCTTGAAGTTCTTTATACCCTCTGCGTTTACTTGGGAGGCAAAGCAAAAAAGATGGGGTATCCTAAAGGTGTTACATAAGGATCAGGTTAAGACATGACATGTATTATATTATTCCCTCCCACATTCCACTAGTGAGAACTCAGTCTCAACTCCACTGAAGACTAGCTAACAGAAAAGTAAACAGGAGGATGGGTGTGATGACTCACACCTATAATCCCAGCACCAGGGAGGCAGAGGCAGGAGGATTGCTGTAAGCTCGAGGCTTGCCTGGGCTACATAGTGAGTTCAGGGTCAACCTGAACTAAGTGAGACCCTGTCTCGAAAAAAAAGCTAAAATAAAGCCAAAGGTAAACAGGATTTAGTGAATGTTGGCAGTCCTAACCCCATGATCAGTGCTAAGCCAAAATTGGACCAATTGTTGGGAAAGTAGTGAGTGAAGTAACTTTCAATGGAGATATGTAAGCAGAGTTCAGTGACCTGTTGTTTTAAAGTCCTACTGGGATACAGTGGGGAAAATTCAAACTAGAAGAATGCAGAGGACCTTTCTATCTCTGAGATTCTCTGATTGAATAAAACAGCATAGAATTGGAGCTGAATTACCCAGCCATATTTCCAGTGCCTGAAACTGAATTCTTGGAGTAGAAATAGAAAGTTGAATTTTATTTCATAAATTCTTCTTCCAGCCTGATGTGTTGGAGATTTTTAGCACACATGCTCACACCTGGCTGCCCGCCACCTTCTGCCATTGCAGATACGCTTACAGGAAACCGTAAGTGGATATCTGCTTTTGATGCTGGCAGCATCTTACTAAAATGCTTTTGTTGGCATCATGGAACGGGAGCAGAATTCAGCTGGGACCAATAATGAAGCTATTTAGAAAGTGCTCTCTTAAACCCCATGACAAGGCAGATGTAGTGGGGATTTTCCATTCTCCTTCTGTTGATGGTGGCCGAAATTAGTTCAACGCTATCAAAACTGTTTACATATTGTTGGTTGAAACCCCAGACCCACAGTTGAAACCTCTTTCTCTCATCTCTGGCAAAAGAAAAAGGAACATGTCCTAGAGACTCCCAACACAGTAGTGTGTCACCTTTTGTTCTGTAACAGATTCAGAAAAAGCCCAATCATGTGTCAGTATAGAAGGGAAAAACGTGTTGGCCTCCATTAAAACTATCCAGGTAACATTATGGTGACTGATGCTCCCCCTGCCCCCATTTGTTGTACTGAAACATTTTCTTCTAAGCACTTTGACTGCTGTTGTCTTATTTTAAAATTGCTAACCATTGTCATGTGAGGTAAGGGTTTCAGCCTATGTCCTCATTTAACAGATAAGATTACTAAAGGTGCAGAGAGACTGAGTGTTTTATGATCTTTTGAGATGAGTGTAAGAGTAGAATTCAAATCTTTACCTTTTCACCATACTGCACAAGACTCTGTCACACAGTTATGTCAACTGTTGCTGGGAAGAGGTCACTCCAGTCCATTGTAACTGACTGTCCAGCTCTTGACTTACTCATCCATAGGTATCATCCACAAGTTCTCCACCAGGCTCCGGGTACAGATACACAGGTGAGTCAGAATATGTGCCTTCAATGAATTCATAGCAGATATAGAAATAAATAATTCATAGATACAACTGTGTATACAGAGAGTACGATGGATGTGTGAAGAGGCAGGATTGAACACACAAATAGTCATTTCTTCCTTAGAAGGCCAGGGACAGTGTCACAAGGTGACATTTGAGCTTATGTCTTATAGATGCATGGATAGCAGACATACAAAAGTATAAAGAAGCATCCCAGAGAAGGCACTACCTTGTGCAAAAATAAAGAAGCTTAAGAGTATGTGGCCTGTATAGCTCTAGCCCAGCATAGTTTTAGAGATTATGAACCCCAGGAGTACATCAGCAGCATTGCTGAGCTAAAACAAAAAGCAGCATGTACTGTAATACTTGTGGGCTCCCTCGTTCTGGGGCCGATAGCAACATCTCATTTCTCTGAACTTAGGAAGTTGTTGACTGTGTACTCTCTTATCTTCTTCTGTCTTTGTTCTAATCAATAGGCCCAGGCTGCCTATTCAGATTTTAAGTGCTCAAAAATCCATGTCATAGTGACTAACAGGCAGAACATATCAAGAACCTAAAAAGTCAGACATCCTCAAATTTAAAGACCTAGTCCAAAAATGGGCATCTGTAATGAATAGACACTTCTCAGATAAAGAAGTACAAGTACAAACAGCAAATAAATATATGAAAAAACATTCAGTTTCACTGATCATTTGAGAGATGTAAATTAAAACAACACTGAGATTCCATTTCCCCTTAGAAAGAATGGCTGTCATCAAAAAAATCAACCAACAGCAAATACTGGTGAGTCTGTGGTGGAAAAGGAACACTTCTCTGCTGTTGTTGGGAGTATAAATTGGCACAACCAATATAAAAATCAGTTGGAGATTCTTCAAAAAATTAAAACTAGAGATTGCATTTGACCCAGCTCTTCTCTTTTCAGGTATGTACCTGAAAGAGATTAAAACAAAAAAAATCAGACTTCAGTGATATATGCATACTCATGTTTTTAGCAGCATGATGTGTAATAGCTAAATGCTGAAAACAGCCCAGGTGCTCCTCATCAGATGAATAGATTAAAAGGGTGATGGTTATAGGCAATGTAGCACTACTCTTCCATAAAGAAGGATAAAGTTGAGACATTTTTCAATAAATGGACACACCTTGAGAACATAATTGTAAGTGAAATAAATTAGACACACATGTTTGAATATTTGTATTGTTTCTCTTGTGTGAGGAACCCAAAGGTAAAACAAGGACCAAAATGAAGTATACATTTAGGAATTAGGAAGACAATGTTCAAATGGGAAGGGGAATAAGGGAAGAAAGAGTGGAAAAGAAAGGAAGGAAATAGGCATAAAAATTTTAAATGGAATGAAAACAATGAAAGGAAAGTTTTGTAAATGGAGAAGGGAAGAAGGATTGAAAGGAAGGGAGCAGAATAGGATAAAACAAATTAAGATACATAAAGATATATTCAGATAAATTAAGATACATTATGTACAGGTATAGATTCCCTCTGATGAATATCATTATGTATGTCAAAAACGTGCCAACAAAATTAGTTTTTAAAAATCCATGTCATGTCCTTGGTGCATTCTTCTACCCCAGGCTAATAGCAGTACACTGTACCTACCAACAGACTAGTTGGTCATTTAAAAATATTCAGATGTCTGATAGAGGAGCTCTAGGGAATTTTAACAGTGTGTGACTTCATGACAGGGAAAAACTGTGGATTTCTCTTTAATTATGTAAATAGCACTGTGCCAAGCTAGGCACAATGGCTAGGCACAATGGACAAGGAAGTCGAGATGCTGAGGTGTATATGAAATATCCACATTTATGTCAAGAAACAGCGTCCCCTAAATTTGTGCAGTTGACTAGAGGTCTGATGAGTACATTTTCAAAAACAAGTCACTGAAAATGTCAGCAGAGGAGGAGTGAATGTCAACTGGTATTAATCAAGGAAGCAACGCCGTTGGATTGGACTTTTAGAAAGTTCATTATGTCTACTACATGGAGTTTGTCAAAACTAGAGGTACAGATATGTTGATCGTAATAGTCCAGGACAAGATTGAGGTGCCAGGTTTGTTTTCCGGTCCCTTTCTGAGTATTTGTGTAATCTGTGTTGTCAGCATTGAGTGTCCCCACTGCAAACTGTATTTTGTGTTTCTGTAAATAAAGGTCAAGAGTGGAAGATTAACTGTGAATCTTTAAGGTAGGTAAGAAGTACGATAGAAGCAAGTGCCGTGACCCTGTATGTTTGGGAGACCTCAGCAACTGAGATGTTTGATTTGGGGCCTTGGGTAGCAGTTAGCAAACGCTTTCTGTAACAGGTGAGACTTGAGTGCAAAGATGATACTGGGGGACTCATGCCAGGTTCTACCACTCTTCACCTGTAGCCTTGGTCCGGCAGCCCCAGTCTTCTGACTCCCAGTTCACTTTTTTCCAAGTGTAATATTATTTAACTAGACCACATTACTGGTTGCTGAGTTCATCAGGTCACCCCAGGAACTATGTGGGTTTGTGGAAGACATTTAGGGAGGCCATTCTCCCCTAGTCAGGTGAACAGCACTTCTTCATTTGTATATATACTGGGGGTTCATAAAATTTTCTTTTTTTGGAGAGAATCACTTGCTAGAAACATGTTTAAAATCCTCTAGAATTACAGACTGACCTGATAACTCCTATAGCCAAAGCTATTCACTCTCCTTTTAAGTTAAATACACACACACACATACATATCGATGCACATGTATATGTGTGTATGCGTATCTGTGCATATGCATATATGTAACTTTACACATACATTTAATATTATTTAGAATACAACATTAACCTTTTAAGTACCTCCACTTTCTGCAATTTTTCCAAAATTCTGGTTGGGAATATTGGCCAATGATAAATTCACATTCCAGGCTATGTTATTGGCAGTATCTTCCTCTTTTCCATGCCTTCCACTCCATCCAGGCCTGCTGGAATTCTCAGTGACTAAAGACCAGTCTCGCTATGAAAGTATAAATTTAATGTGTAAACTCTTCTATGTTACCCTCACTAAATAAGATTTTGTCCCATAAAGCATGTATCCGTTAAGTACAGTCTGTTGGAAGGCCAGGGCTGTGCCATGCCTGTCTCATAAGCACAAGGTCCAGAGTTCAATCCCTGGTACCTGAAAAAAACAACAAACAAAGGCTGTGGCATTGGCTCAATGGTTTTATCTTCAAAAGCAACTTATACTTCAGATTTTTTAGGTTTAGTCACTTGAACATTTCTAGGAGGGGAGACCTTTCTTAGGTAGAATTTTCTGACATTAGAGAAATGGTTTTGTAGAAGAATAGATTCCAAAATTTAACTTTTGAGCCATCCTTGGGATTCATCTATTTTTCATGTGCTTCTAAGCAAGGCCATACCTCAGGCTGCTAGGTGAATATATTCATTTTACTTCAGCAAATATTTGCCAAGCACCAAGTAGGACAGACACTGTGCTTAACTAGTGAAAACAAAGACAAAAAAGAGCAGTCTGCCTTTGAGTACTCAGAAAATAGGGGTGGGGGTTTTACCCTCTGGCACAAATTCTGTGGAGGTTGGAGGAATAAGCTGCTATAAAGGATCATATAATGAGGTAGCTATTTTTTTAGTGCAGTTGAATCCCCGAATAATGTTATGATTTTCCAGAAAGACAAGGTATCCCAGATGGAAGTATCAGTAGGAACAAAATAATGGAGTAGAAGGGTCAAGTGTTATGGGGGAATAGACCTCATGTCTAGTGCTGTCTACACTATGAAGGGGATTACCCTAGAGAGGTCAGGAAGTTTAAATGAGAGGAAGCTTGTAAAAGGCCTTAACTGTCATACTGAATAATCAGACTTGATATAAGATTTGAAGAGCTGGGGGCGTAGAGGTGCTTGTTTGTAATCGAAGCACTTGGAGGCTGAAGCAGGAGGTTCACTATGAGTTCAAACCAGCCTGGACTATAGAGTGAAACCTGTCTCAAAACAACAAAAAAAAGAGTATATATGAAAGAATTTTAGATAGGGATAGTAAACAGAACATAGGCTACACCATATGAAATTAATAATATTTGACCACTTTTTACCTGCAAAAACAAATTCATATATCTCATCCTAATGTAAAACCAGTTAACATTTCTGGGTATTTGCCTGCATGTCATAACCCAGAATACTTGCCTTACATGGATTATCTTATTAAATTCTCACAACATTATTTTTCCCAGTTTAAATAGAATAATGCTGACTATTTCAGGCAGTATCTTTAGATTTGATTAGTGCTGGTCCATACTGTTAAAAGTGTGTGAGATTTTAAT
>PVIR01011082.1:0-48150 GCA_004026965.1 Petromus typicus | reverse complement strand
ATAAGTAAATATTTACTACCATTAAAATATTTTTTACTTCACAGTCTTCTTAAAAATGTTTTCATGATACACACACTTCCCCAGCCTATATTTTGAAGACCACAAACCACACTGTTGATAATTATTTTTACTTTTTTATGGGGAGCCTACAAAAGTTGGAATTACAATTACCCATTAGTAAACAGTCACTAGTAACTGCTTTTAAGTCTAAATCTCCCCAGAATGCTTGGCTCATAATCTGGAACAAACAATCAAACTGATGAAAAACAAAACAATTTTCCTGACTTTAAAAAAATTAGACTTCTATATCTGAATCTGTTTGTAGTCTTTGTTATATTTTATTCACCAAATCTAAAAAAATAATAAATATACCAGTTTATCCATTTATAATGACATAAAATCTATGTTTATTCAGAGATCACAAAATATCTGCTTAATTTTTCTTTATGTTGAATGAAATTGAAATAGCTCTACAGTATAAAATGAACTTACAATTTAAACTATGTCCAACAGCTCTTTGAAGACAATAATGTAATGAAAGTCTCCCCAATAACTCTTAATGTTCCTGAGTTCTCTTTACATCCATACACAAAAGCCTGTCCTACGGAAACACTGTAGGGAACACCTCAAGTATTAATACTTAGCTAAGGTATTTAATTGACCTTCAAACTTCATTTTACATGAATTATTTTTCCTATGTTGCAGTTAAATAATCGCCTACATCATTTTAAGAATAAGAACAGTTTCCCCAAAGGAAGCTTATAGAGACAAGAGAATGGTTTTCTCTTTGAATTTGAAACTGCTTGCATTATTTTCTAGACTTTTTCAGAATAAAATTTAGAAATTGAGAAAAATCAACACTAAAAAATAAGCATTATTTTCTCTCAAAGCAATGTTAACTTAATATTTATGGTCTATGAGTGATTTCGAAGTAATTACTGTAAAAGTCAACAAATGTTCATATTTTAGAAGTATTATGTGTTCTTCATAAGAAAGAAAAGAACTTTGAAACATAAAAATTCATAAGATATACATTTTTAAAAATTCATAATTCTAACTTTGGAGATGAAGTATTGGTATTATATTTTATTTAAAATACTGCATTAAATTGCATTATTAATTTTTTATTTTCACTTTGGCTATATTTAGTTTTCTGTTTAACCTGGCTATTATGTTTTTAATTTAAATCATTCTAGGATTCCTTTCTAAAAATTGAGTGAGTTGTTTGTGATTTTCATCAAATATATTGTATTATTTTTAACATTTTTTGTTTTATAATATTACAGTTACTTTGAGTGAGGCCTGCCTTTTAAACAAGTTGAATTTATTTTGCATAATTAATAATTCAATTAGTAAAAACTTGTAAGTTCTTAATCTTATTTTTTATAGTGCATGATGACTCTCATTTGTAGCCCATTGTTTCATAATTTTTTGTTGTCAATCTGTATTCAGAGATTATTCATGGTACAGCTGCCCTGAGCTGAAGATACCTCTCTCCAGTGTTGTTTTGTGAATACACAGACATTTCCAACCTGGAACAACTCACTATATTAATCTAATGCAACATCACTCCTATCATAAAAATGAATTTGATATGAAGACTGTATTGTAATCACAAAGGACACAGCAGTGAATTCATCAGGTGAAATTCCTACCTTCATGACACTTCTGTTCTATATCAGGGTGAAAAGACAATATCTAATAGAGTGTACAATACATAATAAATATGAGAAAAATTCATAATCAAAAAATAGAGATAAATGTTTCTAACTCAAAAGAAAGAACAAAGACAAGAAATTCTAGGATCAGGGAGTGAAATTCTAGACTGAGTATTTTGATTTTGGAGAATTCCATACCTCGTGAGTAGGATTAATTTAAAGCCAGATTGTTTAATGAAAAGTCGCAGGTAATAATATTTTCATGGTAACAGCTTTCTTTTCAGAGACCAGGCTAACACATGCTTTGGGGTCATTTCCCTTTGTCAGTGGGTGATTTTTTTTTTTCCTAAGGGCAGATAACTCTTCAAAGATGTCCTCTTTAATTTCAGAGGAAAGAGTTCTCAGTGTCATTCTCAAAAATAAATATATCCTCTGTGGGGAGCTTTCTCAGAGAGTGAATGACTACACAACAACAAGTTTAGATTAGTGAAGCATTTTGTGTCTGACCATTGACCTTCTCATTCCCCAAGAAAAACAGCCCAGCCTTGAGACGGCTTCTTGTCCAGACTGCTCTCTTCTGCTTTCTTTTCTCTTACTTTGGTATTCTAACTAGCCCCTGATCCTCTCTGTAATTCAACCAAGTCCCATCACTGAGTGAACTTTGCATCCTCCAATGCCTCTGTGATGACACACTGACAGTCCTCACTCTTGCCATTGAAAGTGTATGAAACTAAAGTAACTTAATTGCTGCATTACTGTGTTTCTCATTACTATGGGGAAATAGCTGAGCCTGGACAACTTTATAAGGAAAAACATTCATTTAGTTTGTACCTCTGGAGGGTCAACGGCATGATGTTGGTATCAGCTCAGTTCAAGTCAGGGAAAGAGCTCATTGTGGGGGGCGTGGCCATCTCTGATCTGAGGACCTTCCATAGAGCCTCACTTATTAAGGTTTCAGCATCTCAACAACATCACACTGAAGACCAGACTTCTGACGTACAAAATTTAAGGGGCAAACTCAAACTACATCCAAACCATGGCAATATCTTTTACTAGCCCATTCCTCTTAGGGCACAAATACTGATGCTCCTTATAAGCACTAAATTCTAGTTTTCAGTTTGTTCTGTGTTTCAGCTGTGTAAACTCAACATTTTTATTCCACCAGGTAGGGACTACTCATAAAAGAATGGTGATTTAAGAGCACTTTTCCTGGCTGAAAGAGAAAAGAGAGGAAAGAGGCTTAAGGAGAGGGTAAGATATGTGTAAAATTTTAAATATTAATGTAGAATCTTGTGCCTTCATAATTTCTAAAAGCCCAAATCCTTCTCAAGTAGAAGAGACTTTTGATACTGGATGGGAAGATGAATAAGAGGAGTTACACTTCTGTTGGGTATTTTGAAGGGTCAGTTTCTCAGTGCCCACACCACCCATAGGCAGCTATAAAGCAATGAGGAAAACACATAGGTCTGTATTAGTAGCAGAAATGTTTGAGGCAGTCTCCCTTGACTTTTGTATGGAATAGGGGAAAGCTCAAAAGGTCCTACATGCCCATAAAAAAGAGAGGGTGGTAAAGTTAGTATCCAGTGGATATCTCATGAGCTTGCTATGATGATATTTTATTTGAATAACTCATATCTGGTTACAGATCAACAAAGAAATTACTGTACTAAAGAGACTGAATCTCATAGAACTGTACTGTGAATTGGACCAAGGGACCAGCCATCAGGGGATGACAATGAGCTCTTTGTCCATCTACTGTAGGGAAGATAGATATCAGAGTCCACCAAGCCAGGCAAGAGGCAATGAAAATCAAAATCACTCTTTTTGTTCTTATATTTTCATATATCAAGATAAGAAGTAACCACTGCTACAGATCTTAAGAAAGAGGCAGGAGATGACAAGAATTCTGAATTAAAGATTTACTTGATGACAGAAGTTCTTAAATTTACAAGGTTGACAGTGCTTAGTTTGCCCCATTATTGCAAATAAGGGCTCAATAACTGTTTATTTCAATTAAAGAAAACTAAACAGAAGGAAGTCTTTGCATTTGCATTTAAAAAGTACAAAAGTACTTATGCGCTTGCTACAAAAGAATTTTATGTTTGTTACAAAACATTAAACTTTTTGCCCTGGACCACCCTGTTTATGATAAAACAATACTTAACGTGGGCAGCCTTGAAAACAAGAGTGTCGTATCCTAGTTCTCACTTGCACTATGGAACCTAAACTGTGTAATATACTACATTATTTTTGTCTTTACATATATATTTTTTTTATTTTTACCCTTTCTTCCTACACTTCCACTCTTACCCTTACCCCAAAGATAAATTCCATGAAACTATGGAGTTCTGTCTGGTTTATCATTGTGTATTATTATCTAGCTCATAGTACATGCTTGGTGAATATTTGCTGAATGAATGAATGACTGAATAAATAAATGATTGATGGTGAATCGCTAAGAAGCTCCTTAGAGGGAAAATATTTGTTCTGTGCCCAGAGCTTCTTTGGAGCAGCCCTGGTTATAGAGACACAAGTCATGGAGACATGCGTCAGAAAACTTAATCCATAAGTGGGAACAGATCTCTTCGTGAGGTGACTCATAACCTGCCTTTGTGTTTAGTTTCTTGAGATATTTGTGATTTTTCCTGTGTATATAGATAGGAGGAGATGATGCATTAGATGTGACAAATGTTAAAGTTAATTGCCTGGATTTTGACAGGTTTCTCATGCTTTTAATAGTTTCTTTCTTTTCCATTCCTCTGAGGTGTCATCTTATCTTCACTTGAAACCTCATAGTTCTCACAAAATTAACACACATTACATGGAATTGTTCATTCCCAGCCCTTCTAAAAGTAGTTAATATTTACAAAAAACTTGGCACTTTATGTGCCAAGGACATTTTATGAGCCAAGACAATTTTAACTATTCTTAGATCTATTTTTATTATTATTTTATTGTCGTAAGATCACTAGTGATCAACAGGTTGGTAGTGCATGACTGAAATTTCAAGTTGATTGGTTAATAAAGCCTCATTTCTCACTTCTCCCCATCTCAGGCATCTTCTCTTTGGTTCTATGAATTTACCTATTTTGGGATGCTCCAAATAAATGGAATTAGATAATATTTGAGTTTCTTTTGGTAGCTTATTTCACTTTACTGTAATGTCCTCAAACTTCATCCATGGTGTTGTGTGTGACATAACTTCTTTCCTGTTAAAGACAGAATAGTGTTTCACTGTATGAATATACTTTACTTTTTTATCTACTCACCTGCCAGCTCTTTCCACACCTTGTCTTCCAGTAGCTTCCCATTAAACAGAGAAGTGAGTGGTAATGTATCTTTGAGGTTTTTATTTCATTCTTTTGGATAAATACCTAGAAGAGATATTGCTGAGTCATATGACAATTCAAGTTTTAATTTTTTGAAAAATTTCCATACTGTTTTCTGTGGTGGCTCCACTATACATTCCCTCCAAGAGTGTCCAAGGGTTCCAATTTCTTCACATCTTCATCAATCTGAGTTACATCTTAATCTGCCCTTATAATTAATTTATCATCATGTTCCAGACCAGAGAGTAATCTTTATGACAACACTGATCAACTGTTGTGTGCCTGTTACTCAGGGAGTGATTTATGTGGAATGGACTCAGTAACTATGTGATGAATGAATGAATATACAGATGAAGAATTACTGGAGATGGCTCATAAGTAGTAGCTTGTCTGTGTACAGAGGGATATACGTGCTCTAGGTTACAAGCCCAGCATCACTGGAAATATAACAGGCATGAGCACTTCAAATTGCAGTTTCCTGGACTAGAGGAAATATATATCAAAATGGAAGGAAATTACCTAGAACAGGGATCAGAAAATGGACTCCCTCAAAAATGAAATACAGAAAATTAAACTTGAGTTCTTGAATCAAAGGATTTCAAGATGAAAGCAGGATTGTGGAAATATTTGTCTGGAAGCTATGGGCCAGTCCCCCAAACTCACCTGCAGTCCCCACGTTCCTTCCTTTTGAATCCAGCCAAGGCAGAATGAACTACGTGCTGCGTTCAGAAATTCAGCCCAACTTTCCACTCATCCCTGCCCAACTTCACATGGGTTGAAAAGATTTCTGGCCTCCTAAAGTATACAAGGGTCATTGAAATGAGTTTTTGCAGGTGAGGTCATTCAATAGTGTTGGTTTACTCTTGTCAGTTCGGATCTTTCTTTTACACTGCTGTTGATCCCAGTACAAAAAATTAAATCAACTAAAAATAAACAACTCTCTATCTCATCAATTTTGAAGACATCAAATCTTTTCCTATACCTATTGCTCTTTATCTACTTCTCTTCCTTATTTTCTCTTTAAACATCTGTCTTGTAAAAATACAAACTCAACAGTGAATATTTTGTGTCTGATTCTTGTATATCTCATTATCCTCCTCCGCAATTATTTTATTTGGTAAGAATGCTTTCTGTTATATCTACTCTCAAAATTTTTACATTTATAATACAATTCATAGCTGTAACTATAGTATTATACATACAAGCTTAACTGAAATTTTACACTATTGATAAACAACATTTGAAGTTACTTATATAATTAATCTCATGTCTATATAGATGGATTCAAAAATTTGGTTTTATATAACATTTTAAAATTTTTGGAAATATTACCTATCCCTGTTATTCAGTTAAAATCCTAAAACTGCATTCTCTGTGTTGCTATAAAAGTCACCAATTCTATAAAAAATCTCCTTTTCAGAATTCATTTTAAATGCTTGATTTTTAAACATATTTATAGCACATAATGATCACATAATGATCATGGTGAGCTAGAATATGTACATAACACATTTAATATTTTTATCACCCTGCCCACTCTCTTCCTGAATCTCTTGCTTTCCTCCCTATTTCCATAAGCCTGTTTTCCTGTTTTCTTTTATCTATCTCCTTTCTCATATTAGATAAACCATGCAACATGTACACTTGTGTGTCTCATTTATTTTGCACATTAATTTTATGGTCTCAGAGTACATCTATTTTCCTACAATGACTCATGTATTTTTCTTTATAGCATAATAGCACTCCATTGTAGATAAATACCACATTTTAAAAATTCATTCACTTGTGGATGGATGTATAGGCCACTTGCAGGATGTAACAACTGTTAATTGTGCTGTGATAAACATGGTTATGTATGTATCACTATAGTGATATCTTTAACTATTTTGAAAAGAGTTAAAAATACAAAAAAAAAAATCTTGACAGTTCTCCCTTTCCAAATCATAAATAGAAACCTGGAGTTTCTCGAGTATCTCTATTATTCATTCACATGAACATTTCTAGTGTTCTCCATTTTCTGACTCGTCTCTCAATCTTAGGAGTTATGCATCATGGGGCATCCTGAGACTAGTTCTGGTCAGTGATGTGGTCTTCGGAGTGCGGAAAGGACCTAGTCAATACTTCTGCAGCTCAGTTGTATGGTAAGGTCCAGAATGCTTTACACATTCCATACGCTAGTGCTATAAGATGAGGGGCTTTACTCAGCCTGGACACCTGCCATGCTACATGGAGGACAGCCACTGTGCAACAGAGGCCCCAGAGATAACTAATTACTAATTTATAAAAGCAACTTGGCAGATTCATCAAGAATAATAATATAGATGACATCCATCAGAGACTTGAAAAATATGGATAGATTGTCAAAGTCCACCCTAAAAGGGTAGACTTGCAGTGCACTTTACTTAAATAAGAAACTTTACTGAGCATAGTTACTGAGATTCTGAACTGTTGTTCCTTGCAAATTAATCCCATGTAGCCTAATGAAATACTACTGTTTTAGGAAAAACCTACCTTGAATAGTCAATTCAAATGTTTTCAATATAGGGAATTTCAAAGTCTGATTTTTAGCTTATGGGTAATCTAACTCTTTATATTATGTCACCAGATGGATGAAATAGACCAACTTCCTTTCTTCTCAGATGTCTATTGATGTTATCTCCCAGCCTATATATTTTTAAAGCACTGATTTGTAACAATCTGTTTTCATATATTACCTTTTCTCTTGAAGTGTACAGTATCATAGTAATGTACAAATAACTCTTACTAGTCTGGCTTGAAAGGCAATAGTTGTATTGGCTCAAAGTATGAACCATTACTGTGAGTTTCCATTCGGCAAAATTTCTGAAAATATGAATATCTTATATCTATCTCTTCTCTTCAGACAGAATCCCGGGGATGTCCAAGAATTTCTAAGCAGATGTTAAAGTACTGAGAAAACTTCTAGTGCCAACTGCACCCTGACCTGCTGCTTTAAACCTACCCTTTTGACTTTGACTGGACCTTAACATTGCTACTGGAATGGATCTTGGTTAAATCTTCTATATTGTCATCAGTCCTCCTTTTAGTAAACATCTTTGCTGAGGAAAGAGGAGCATTCTTCCCTCTAGTGTTAACTTTGACGTAACTCAATGCCTTGAGCTACTTCAAAACATAAACCATGGCTGAATACCCTTATGACAATTAAGATTTAAACATATAAATTGGAAGAGAGGCAAAGGTTAGTCCTTAGGACTTCCCTCTGATATATTTCTGAAAGTTGACTATCTTTTCTATCTCCATTGCAAATACACGAGTCAAAGAATTCATCATACATTCCACGAAACACTGAAACAGTCCCCAGTCCCTTCTGCCACCTCTATTCTATCTCTAATTCTTCCCTTGGTCCAACAGAAAGTATGACCTTTAATACATGAAAAGCCCTATCACCACATTCCTGCACTTGTTCTATTGTTCAGACTTCACGACATTAATTTAGTATCTTGCATCAATATGCACTCCATCTTTTGCCACTCCCTGTCTCCAGCTATAACACACTGGTCCTGTTTCTTATTATGGGTCATTCACACATTTCTAGGTATTCTACCGTTCTGTTCTTCTCCCTAGAATAATTTCTTTTGGCTCAGAATTTTCTTATGCATCCTACAGATCTCAGTTCAGAAATCTTTTTTCCTGAAATATTTGACAAAAAAAAAATCTTTGAACTTTTATTTTTGGGCCCACAAACTCCCCTAGACTAGAAATGTTTTGCTTCTATTTTTGAAGCATTTCTCAAATTAATTATCAGTTTACTTCTGTTTTAGGATAAGCCTTAATTCATATCTTAGTGATTGAGGTTAGAAACTTCTTGATGTTCTTGCTACTGCTTAGTAAGTGTTCACTAAATATTCTAGAGTCAAGTTAAATTAGTTTCTGAATAAAAGATCCAAAATACATAAAGTGGTACTGTGTTAAGGACTTCGTTTATTTTATGGGTACACACTGCTATTTGATTTTGCTTTTCACCAAAGGAACATGGAACCTTTATAACCAAAGGTTATAACTAACCTTGGCAATTAAAGTAGAAAAATGTTCCCACCATTGATAAAGTCTTCTACTGGATATTTAGTGGACCTTGGTGCATGCATCACATTAACCATAAACCTCAATTCATTGTTGATTACAACAATTTACATGTATGATCTTTATATATTTTTATTTATTTGTTTGTGTGTTTGGCCATTTGTTTACTCATTCATCTGTTACAAACTCATTCATTATTCTGTGATGGCCCTGTGATTAAAAAATAGTCTATGGCTACACCATTCAACCTCACCATTAAAATACTTCCCTTCTCCAATTCTTTGCTGCATTCTTTCAGTTAAGAATTACACTGAATCTTGTGGGTTTTGTTGTTCATTTATTTTCTAAAGTTATATTAGCCTGCACATTGCTATCTCTTAAATGCATGCCATTTGCTCTTGACTCTTCAGTTACATTAAAGGGATTTTTTTACATTCTTGTCTTATGGGACTTTGTTGTTGTTGTTGTTGTTGTTGTTGTTGCTGTTCAATCTCCCATTACTTGCATTCCTTTGTGCTTTTGTAGACTTCCAAGTGAATTTATTTTGGTTTTGTTTAGTGTTTTAATATATGGATGCATCACAATGTATTTACTTCTCCTTTCTCTATAACTGGGCATTGATTTCTCTAATCGTTTGGTTTATGGCTGTGGCATTACCTTTTCACTTTCTTTCATTTCACTACTATAAATTATTCAAAATTTAAATGGCCCACTTAAAACTTATTTTTGAACTGTTCAAAGAATAAATGTTGAGATTGTAACAAAAAAGTAAGGAAACAAATTTTATGTATATGGGGGGGTGGTAGGGTGGGTAGGGCTATGGGAAAAAATGAGAATTAAGTTGTGTCTTATACTGGTACAAATCCCCATTATGGAGTGCAATCATGATGTGTATATTTAACGTACCAATAAAGATAAAAAAAGAATAAATGGGTATGTGTTTAACAGTATTTCTCTTTTGGGAAGAAACTGGGCTGTACATTTATTCAACAATCATAATTTAGCATCTTATTGGGTGTTGAAGATATGCTGGAACAAGATCAGCACTGTTTCTGCTGTATTAGAGCAACAAAGACCCTAATAATCACTCATTAGGAGTAGTACTATGAAAAATAGTAGAAAGTTATAACTAAATTATAACTAATGAAAGTATTGTAAGATAATGCTTCCAATAAGACATGACCAAAAGATCTTAAATCTAACTTATGCACAAATTTCCCTAAGAGAGGAGTAAGGAGGAAGGGACATGATGAAAGCAATCATTCCAATTAAGAATGTAGAACATGACACGCCTTAAACATCTACCTATATTATTTCCCATAAAGGCCTGAGCAAAATCCTAGGATTCTAGGCAGAAATTAGAACCTCCAGGTTCTGTTTTCTCTGTTTCTAATCCTCCTGTCCAAATCTGAGAGCTGAATGGTCCCTGAAATCCAAATGCATATTAACTTTTAGTGGCCCAGGCTGCATATTAATCTACTAGCCACAAACATGTGCAGTTTCCCAAAGGGACTTTGATGACAAAACATGGCAGCTGTTTCTGAAGAAGGAAAAAAAAAAAACTTCAGCAAAGAGCAAATGAGATAGACCTTGCATGGGCTTCGCTCTCACATCATGGCAAAATGATCATATCTACTGCGTGAGTCAGATGACCAGACAATAATGAATGTGGGAAAATTTCTTCTAATCTTCCATCTCTGTATTTCTATTCACATATGCAGTCTTACTTTTTTTTGGCACAATCTTACAGCTTTCATTTTTATATTATTTCCCATGCAATAAGCTATAAATTATTAAAAATATTTTAAAATATACTTATTTTAGTCCAAATATTAAATACAATCAATTTATAATCAATAAGAATTTTTTGTGACTCCTCTAGATATTCAGAACTATTCTGTATTATGAAGTAAACTAAACAAATAGTAAGAAATAAATCATATTGAAATAAATTATATATAAGACCCCAAAATACACATTTTATTCAGATTGACTAGATATATTCATCATAAATTTATATAAAAAAATATATATATAATATACTCTCATTTATTTTTCTTCTGAGGCCTTACCATGCAAAATTGAATTTGTTCTGTTCCATTCTGAAGCCCATGCATAGTCTTCTAATATTCTTTGTGAAAACTATTTGACAATAACAAACTTGTTCTCCTTTAATCCTTGGGACAAACATTAATTTCTATTTATTTAAGTCTTAGTTTTCTGACTATTAATGTGCAAAGGGTCATATTGTGAAATAAAGGCTTAACAAATGTCCTGTTTGGAATATCAATGAGTTACTTTTAGCCATCAAAAAGAAAATACAAGGATCCTTCTGAAAAGTAAAAACTAAGCTATTACAGAACTTATTTGGAGCAAAAAAGGAATGAAAGAACATTCACTGGGGACCTTCTGGTTTACAGATTGTCTGAGACATGCCAACTCTAAATCTGGAAGGTTACTTTGGGGCTATCCCAATATGAGGTTCCACAGATCAAAACCTCACAGACCAGGAAAATCAGGCTTTGTGTGAAGTCACAAAACAACTCTGCTGCAAAGTCAGGGACAGAGTCCATGGTGTTTGACGCCCTATTGATTATTCTTTCTAGTGCACATGCTTTGTTCCTGATAAGAAATTCAATCCCAGAAAAAATGTTCATGACCATCATAAAGCTGGTAAAAGAGAAAACTGATTAGTGAGGGAGGTATTTTCTTGAAAATGTTCCACACACCCCCACACGTGCACATGAGTGTGAGTGTGATCTTGAAATAATCTCTTATCTATGATCCCAGAGGAGAAACTTCATTTTTGTACATAATTAAGATGAACTTAAATTTTCTAGGAATATTTTAGGGGCCCTGAAGCATAAAGTGTACCTGTTCTACATTGTGAGTTTGTATTTGCACTCCATATTTTTATGTCTCCTATTTAGTACTAGGAAGATGACTATGAGGAAAAAAGATATGAATTTAGTTTTGAACCATATTGCATTAAAACTTTGCTGAAGTTTTATTACATATGCCATTTTGGGAAACTCAATATTGTAATATTGTGCACTCAATTATTTGGCCTTGGTTTCCAGATATAACTCAGGATGAATAGGTGTTGTCGATGGATGTTACTGTCCACATACTCTGGGGTCTCACATTTATGTGCACAACAGCCCATATGTAAAGGTGTGAGATTTTCCTGTTTTTCCTAAGAGCTGTATATGGAGCACTCTAAAAGCATCTAGGGATTCTACCCACCAACTGTCTAATTCCATATTAACAACTGCCCCACAACTAGTGATTGATGGCCTTGTGGTATAAATGATTGACCCCTCACTCTTCACTTGTAATGATTCTGGGATACACGGTCCATTGATTTGTGGGATTCCTTAACAGATTTATGTTCTACTTGCCAATAGTGGCAACTTGTAATGATGACACGTACTTTGTTTTGCTTCCTTTTCTGAGTCATTTTTTCATTCTCTCCTACTTTCTCAGAGGAGGCTACATAATAAACTCTTGGCACTTGAATCCTTATAAGTCAGTTTTCTATTGCTGCAACAAAATACCTGAGCTAATCATCTGTTGAAAAGGAAAGGTCTATTCTGATCCCCAGTTTTGGAGATTTCAGTTCAGTTTTGGATGATTGGTTGTTTTGTGGCTCATGGCAAGGCGAAACATATAATAGAGTGTCACGTGGAAGAGAAAAATCGCATGGTTGTGGAGAGAGAGGTGTTTGATAATCTCCTCCAAGCGTAAAATTCAAATTGAATTTAAATGGATTTAAATTGATCTCATAAGATCTAAAAATCTCTTACCACACCCACTCCTAAAGGTCATCCACCCCCTCTCAGTATCACAGTGGGCTGTGGTCCAAGACTTTGACCAAGTATGTCAGTGGAAGATCTACCTGATCTGTACTACAGGACCTTGAGCCACGATCTGTTTCTGAATGAACTAGAGACAGACAAGTGAATTGGTCATTACAAAGCGACATGTGATAAGCTGTAAAAAATTGAGAATGGGAGATTATCTAATTTCTTTTATATCTTTTATAGGTTGTCAGGGTTTGTTCAAGGACGTTTCTTGGAGTAGATGATATTTGAGTTGAATTTTTAACAGTATGAAGAAGCTAGTTAGAGAAAAAGTGGATTGTTCTAAGAAGGAGGAACTACAAGTATGATGATGGAAGGAAGAGACAATATGTTATGTTTAAACAGCAGAAAATACTAAATGTGATTATAATAAAGGAGTGAGTGTAAGAGGCAAATGACAGTAGAAAGGTCGGCATGGGTTGGATCAGAAAGACCCTTGTGAGTTAAACCAAACAGGCTTTCCCTTTGGCACAAAGCAATCAGAGGCATTGTGGGAAGTTAAGCAGGACGACCATATGATCAGATTTCTGTTTCAGGAAGATTCACATTTGACAGTAGCAGGAGAATGATTTGAAGGAATCAAGATAAAAAGCTGGGTGACCCAGTAGAAGCCTGTGGTGGTGATCCAGGTAAGAAGTAATGTGAATCTGAGCTAAGTTAGTGGTAGAGGAAATAGAAAAGAGTGAGCAGATCTCAGAGATATTAAGTGGGTCAAATCAACAGTACCTTCTGAGTGATAGGGAAGGTTGAAGTGAAAGGTGGAGTTTGAGTAAAACTCCAGGTGTCCAGCATTGGCAATTGAGTCGGCTGATGGCAGTGCTGCCCTATAAGGTTGCAGTTTGCAAAGAAGAGGAAAGTTCAGCAGGTTAAGTTGCAAATGTAGCCTTGGAATGTTGACAGTTGCAAGTCTGAGGGAAATTCTCATAGAATGAAAGATCCAGCCTAAGAGGAAAATAAATGAGATCCAAGGATTAGAAATTACAATTCACTTAGAAAAGGGTGGCAACCAGGCTTAGAGAAAGTGGATAGCAGGTGGTTAGACAGTGGCATGAGAGTTCAAGGGGCAGCAGAAAAATATAGATTCCAACAAGAGAATCAAAGAGCAGATGGCAACTCCATACAAAAGGGAAGAGGAAAGTCCACTCCTGTGCGTACAACCACATGACATTTATCACAGACATCTTCCTTGTCATGTGCTTCATATGTCTTCCTCAAGTTGCACCAATGCAGTAACAGGCACTTAACATAACCCCACACGTGGGAAAAACAAAGTGAAATATTCACCTAAGAAGAGTGTAAGTGTGTCATGTTTCTACAGGACAGAAGGAAGCTAAGAGAATTATTTTCTGAAAGTGTTTATTCTCATTGACATAAGTATCTTAGTCCATTTTTACTGCTGTTCCAAACTACCACAGACTTAGTGGCCTATAAACGGTAGACATTGGTTTCTCACAACTCTAGAAGTCTGGTATCAGAGTATCAGCATGATTAGAATCTAAGGAGAGCCATCTTTCAGGGTGCAGACTGTTGAAATCTCCTTATGCAGTATCTGTGCTGAGCAGAAAGAGGGCCAGAGAGTACCCTGGGACCTCCCATGAGGCTCCCACCTCATGACATAAACTGTTCCTAGGTTTGTTTTCTGATACTGTTGTCCTGGGGGTTAGGGTCTCAACACATGACCCAGGATACGCAGTATTCTTGAGTGTGTAGTTTAAGGCAATCAGGCCTGTGCAGATTGTAATGAAGGAATTGGCCACCAGGAGGCACAGGAGAGCTGGGCCCCATTCCAGCTAGGCATTATGGGAAATGGGCTTAGGTTCTGATGAGGAACCTGTATAAGACTTTTCTTTGTAATTGCTGAGGAACTAGATGACCCTCAAGACCATTAATGACTACTCCTATAGTCATTGGTCAAGTGAAGCATTATCATTTCACTCCAAAGAGAAAGGAAATCACTACATCAGGAAACAGAAATAAAGAAAATGAAATACTGCCCATTAATAAAACAATCTCTCTGCGTGGTACATGATAAAAAATATGTAAGTTCAGTGGAAACTACAGAACTAGAAATTACTGTTTCCACTTTTCAGATTGAGAAATTGATTGTAAAGTCTTTGTTTCTACCATCTAAAGTCACATTTGTAGTAATTGGTAGAGGTGAAATGGTATACTATTGTAGGATATATATTTACAGTACCAAAAGTTTTCTGTCAAGTGTGTGTGTATATAAAAACGTAATTTATATATAATATATAATAATGTATATATTGTTTACTTCAGCTTCTTTTGTCTCTATTGACATTTTTGGCTCCTGTTTTAGGAAATTCTTTCAGAGTCATCTATAAAGTAAAAACTTCATTGCTGGTAATGGTTTAAAACCAGCCTTTGTTATAGTGTTTTTTATTTTACTCTTGCAGTGCTAGAGTATTTTATCTACTTCAATTTAATTTGGTTTTAATGTTAAAATTAAAATAAATATCTTTGTATTGTTGGCAGAGATGAATATTTTCTTCATCAGGACACTAAGGCATTTTAATATTTATATTTATGATTATTTTATCTGTTCTTCCTTTTCTTACACCAGTCTCTTTCTCTGTACACACACACACACACACACACACACACACACACACACAATGTCACCCTCATTATTCATAGTAATATGTTGTATAACACTGCTGCATACAAGGAATTAACAAGGACTGATTTGAGTGGTTGTGGGAGAAATGCACGGCTGATTCCTGTGACCTCCTGGTCTCATCTTTGTCGATCATCCAGTACAAAACCATATAGAAAGTCACATCATTTAATATTGCTGTTGGTTCGTGTATTAGTTATGGTTCTACCAAGAGATCAAACCAATATTCTATATTTACATGTGGTATATGAGAGGGGCTTTCTCAGGATGGTTGTTTTAGGTGATTATGGTGGCTGAGAAGAGCCACCATTGGTCATCTACAAGCTGCTGACTCGCAGATGTTAGTCATATGTCTCACTTCTAGTCCAAAGATCTCATCAGTAGAGAAGCCCATAGTCTCTGTCTCAGGCTAAAATCCTGAGAACTCAGCACCCCTGGTATACAACTCAGGCCCAACTGCCTGGAATTCTGATATTCAAGAACAGAAAAAGAAGAATTCCTCATCTGCAGGAGGACAGTAGTAGTGGGAGTCACCTTTCTCCTGCCTTTTAAATAATTTACACTTATGTTATTTGTTTTGCAGGCTAGGGATGAAAGCCAGGGCCTTGTCCATGTTAGGCAACTGCTCTGTCACTGAGTTTCACCCCAACCTCTCTTCCCTTTTGTTCTATCCAGGCCCCTGGCAAACCAAATGCTGCCTCTTCCTTTAGTCCCCAGCTCACATCCAAATTTCCTCTTTGGAACCATCTTGCAGGGTGTCAGGAGCAAGGCTTCAGTGGTTCCCAGGGTATTCACTTGTCAACATGATGCCTAGAATTAACACAGTTCTTTACCACTGAATCCAAAGATGACAGCACCATGCACCACACACAAAGGAAGCTATCTGGTGTGTGCACTTCCTCATGGAAGCAAGCATGAACCATGTGCCCTTCAGAACACAGGACAGCTCTTCAACACTTCACTGTGGGCTGTTTTAAGTGATAAAATGGCAAATCACCAACAAAAGCACAAAGGTGAAAAAAAAGTGTCATTAATTAGACCCAAAAGGTACTCAGTCATTTACCATCTGGCTTATGGAACACGAGGGCAGAGCAAAACCTTTGACTACTTTCCCTGTGAATGCTCCTGTCCTTGGCAGACGACTGAAGTTCTCACTGCCCTGAACATATCTACAGATGGCCAATGACCACCTCACATACCAGGTCTCACCAAAGTTTTTAAAAAGCAAATGAGTTTACAAGAACAGCACTTATGAATCATGAGAACTGTGTGTGAGCGTGTGTGTGTGAAACGTGAGTGTTGTTCCATGTACTAGCTTGTAGCTCATAATGTGTCACATATGGTCCCACAGCACCATGTATGGACAGAGGATTGTGTGAAATCATTTTAAGAAAAAATCCTTTAAAAATCTTAGAAAACTTGTAAACTATAAGAAACATGCCTAACATTTGGGTCTTTTTAAGAAAATGCAATAACTCCTTTGAATGTCTGTCTCCTTTCTGTCCATTCTTATTTCTTTGCATCTCTTACACTCCATGCATATAAAGCCAATATGCACTTGAGATACTTTGAACATTTCTGTATAAAACATTGCTGCTTTTGCATAACATCCGAAGCTAGTTTGGTATTTTCATTTTTTAAGTATTGGTTGTCAAGATGCACAAATGTATATATCATTGGCCATTCTTTCAGCTTATAGCAGTGCTTCACTACTTTCCCTGCTGTCACTGAAAGACACCATGGTGAATAGGACAGCAGCTAAGGAGAATGTATCAGCAGTGGTCCCCCATCCCCTTGAATAAATTTGGAAGACTTGGACATTTCTTTCCAGGCCTACTGTTTTCCTCAATGATCATATTTTGGGTAAAATTGTTATAGCTATTTTGCCACAAGACAATGGTAGAAATAAAAAAAATGTTTTGTGGTTCTCCAGGAGCCTACATCTTGGATCTCAGAATCATCCCAGTTTTTTGGAAGTTCTGCCTTTATCTATCATCATGTACCTAAGCTACTATCTTTGGTCACATTCTGAGTTTACCGGTTAAATTTTCCACCCATAATTTAAATCATTTCATGTATTATAATAATGAACTATAATTTCATTTGGACATGATATTCAAGACCTCTCCTCTAAGACTCTATACTACTGAAAAATTCAACAAGTGCTATGATTAAAGCCAGCCTGGGTATATTTTTAAAGTACAGGATATGGGGCTAAATTATCAGCCTCTCTATCCCCTCCCCAAACCTAAAGTCTTCATTAGGAACTATTCACCCTCTAGTGGAAGCATCTGAGTATTGCATCTTGAACTTCAACAAATAGCTAAACTTCAGGGCTGAAAGACTGTACAGATTTTTTTTTAATTATCATTATAAGATTTCCTCTTTTATGTTGGTATATTATTAAATATAACCTAATAGAGAAATCTTCTTAAAATTTTAATTTTCATTCTCATGTTTATACACATGTAAATGCTTAGAGCTATAAAAAAGTAATACTAACATGAGTAATAGATTTTTGTTTACACCCATTTCCATTTTTCCCTTGTTTAAAGGCAAATAGAAATTGATTGGGAAAATGGTATTGGGGTGTTCTGTGCATAGTTAAACAATAACAGGAGGTTGTTTTCCTCATGTGCATTCTGTAAACAGTGAGGTTATTTTCAAATCAGCACTTTGGTACCAGAGAGGAAAACCATTCACCCAAACTGGATGATAATTGGAAAACAATGATGTTACTACCAATGAATGTTGGTAGCTATTGTAAGAATGCTGTGAAAATTTCCATTTCAGCTCTTCTATTGTAGTGCCCTTGTCATCAGTAAAAACGTTGTAACTGAAAAATGTTTTCACAAAAAATAAATTCAATCTGGGCCTAGGGAATATGCCTGTGATCTCAGCACTGAGTGAGGCTGAAGCAGGAAGACTACAAGTTCAAGTCCAGCTCAGACATCTCAGCAGGAATGAGGCTCAAAATAAAACTTAATTAATTAGTTAAAGGGGTGAGAGAGGTAGTTCTGTAATAGAACATTTCTGATTTCAAACTTCAGTTTCAGAAAAAAAAATGTTTTCTCCCAATTCTGAAATCTTTAGATCTTCTTAGTCCATGATTCTGATTTCTGTGGCACTGGTCTAAATTCTGAACTAAACCTGACTCACTTGCAGACTATTTGGGTGATCCCAAACAGCATCTTTTACTGTTCTGCACTTGTCTGTTCTCAGCTGAGCAGTGAGGGTGATGAGACACACACTTTGGAGAAGTCTGAAAGAAAATAAAGTAAGATCTGTGGACAAGTGTAGAACACAGGACATGATACAAAAACATACTCAGTGCACAGTGACAGTCACTCCTTTCTCTATTAATCTTAAGTGGACTTTTTCTTTGCTGTTTTGGTATTTCTAAAAACAGAATTTCTCTTAGCTCCAATAGTAAATGGCTATGTAAATTAAGAGAAATTTAAGTCTTTTCTTTTTCATTCCATTACTCATATATTTTAGTATATAAGGACATTACTAATCTTACCCTTCATTTATACTGTACTATAAGAGTGATAACAGCTCTTTTAAGAGGGTATTTTTGATTTTTAAAGTATCATATTGCATTGCCTCTAATAAGCCAGATTTGAAAAATAGTTCCACTATAATTTAGATACTATGGCATCTTAAAACTAAAGATTATAATGTGCAAAGGAGATTTTTTCTTCTGCTGACATCATAACAGTTTTTACAGGGCCATTATCATCTCAGTGGAGAGATGTCACACCGTCATTACGCTCGGATCGTAACGAGGTGGACCATTACTGCCTCCTTTGGAGACCTTATGGTCTGAGATGTTAATGAGCCTTCAGGGAACCCTAAATCCTGGAATGGTTGGCAGCAGACTTAAGACCATAACAGAACCTTCTTCGCAATGACAATGGGTCCTGTCAATTTCTATTAAGGAGCTTCTTAATTCCCCAATCATTAAGACAGTAGAAAGACTTATTATAGTAGCCTATAATTAAGGAAGCTTTCAGCCATAAATCCCTTCTGAGGAGTCCTTCTTTTATTCAATATGGCAAGAGTAAAGGGTACAACTCCACCAGAGGGACAATGGAAGCCACATCCATCTTAGAACAATCTTGCAGATAAAGATTCCTCGTGCTTTCAACCCAGAACCTCTTTCCATACCTCACACATTCCTGATGACAGAACATGTGAGACCCTTAGGTAAGAAGTATACATCTCTAATGACTCATATGGAGGGCATCTTTTATCACATGTTTTTTGGATCCTTCACCCCAGGGATAATGACAGGAAAACACAAGTTCAAAGCACTATCACTGACCTTAAATAATGTATAGTTTTATTAGAAAGATTGAATGATAAAGGAACAATAACAGCATCAGAATGCAAGGCAACAATAGAGAAAAGGAGGCAGTCTGTGGATGATTTCCCAACAACTGACCTAAAGAATATATGCTCTTGTAATCCCACTACCCAGGAGGATGAGGCAAAGGATTGTAAATTTGAGGTCAGCCTAGATGACCTCAAATCAAAAAATATATATATATGAATGACCTAAGTGAGAAAAATGTTGTGGAAGTAGATGCTTTGTGAATATTGTGTGCCTTGTTATTTCAGAGAAAGATGAATTCTGTATAAAACTTCACTATCAACTCAATTTCCCAATAGTAAAATGACTCAATTAATATACCCTGCTAGAAAATATTACTAGAAGGCTAATACAATTATCATTTGCTATTAAGTGAAATAATCTATGTACCAAGCTGAAGTGATGGCACAATAGGAATATTCAGATAAGAGAAACATATCAGCTTGATTACAAGTGAGGTTTACTATCTTAACCCAAAATTTATTGCTTAAGAAAAACAGGGAGCCAACTGGGAACAGAAATTATGTGCTGCCATAAAAATCCAAAATGAGAGAATCCAACCCACTGACCTTGAATATACGAAACTTGAAGTTCTCTTATTCTTTTTGATAATCCTGGATTTTTCATCTAAATTTCATTCGACCTCAAGCAGACCTGCATTTGGCTTATTACTGAAATTTCATTGCTGAAATTTTCCAATCTAAGAAGTTTCCTAATCAAAAGTTAATTGTACAAAAAATCTCCACAGTATTAAAGAAGAAATAAATGTGTGCTTCTGCATTTTGTGCCTTGGGAACTTGAGTTCGTTTTTATGGTAGTGTTTCCAAGTCACACCTTGAGTCCTAACAGGGGAAAGGATCTCACAGAAGTCCATCTCTCAGGCAAAGCACAGAATGAAATGAAAACTTATGAAGAGTTTTGAGTTTTTCTTTAAGTTGTTAATAAGAAAATCCTGTTTCAGCCTCTCTTATCTTACATAATTGGTGCTATAAGAGCATTCAGAAACCAGAGCTGATGACATGATACTTAGCATTTACTTCATTGTTTTATCTAAATTCCATGCTACTGTCAATTTATTTTTCTGGTTTTCCTTTGACTATAATCACTTCCTATTTGGCTATTATGTCAGGAAACTCTGAATAGATATAGTCAATGCATTTGGTGGCTGGTGGGAACATTTTCAGTCTCCAAGGGCATTTCACCGGTATTCCCCCATCTATCCCTCGTAGCTACTGCTTCAAGTCTTTGAAAAGGAAAGACCCTTTAAAATACTGACTGTTCTCCCTATACTAACAATCACTGGAGATATCACAGACTCTTCTTGCCACAAAGTTGCTTAAAATGAAATATGAAAAGAAGAGCAATAACTGATGAAGAGCTAGAGGTGCAGAACTGCTTGCTCTTTGCCTGGTTTTGGAATGCTGGAAGGCCAGATCTCTCTCTCTCTCTCTCTCTCTCTCTCTCTCTCTCTCTCTCTCATGCATGCATGCGCGCACACACACACAGACACACACACAGACACACACACACACACGGTTTTTTTCCTCAACATTTCTTACTCTTGAAAAAAGAAAGTTTTTATCTAGAATAGTTTTTACCTACGATGGTTTTATCTAGAAAGCCAAGCAAAAATTTGAAAGTTCTGTTGAACATCTGACTACTTAATTTGCACACCTATAGCTCAGGAACTGAGCATCTGCTCCTCATCTGATATCTTTCTACTAAACTACGTAAAGAACTTTTATCTATATTAACCTAAAGTTCTCACCTTTCTTTCAGTATTCAAATGTGGATGATGTGGGTTTATGAGGAGTTATGTACCACAGCACATGACATCAGTTCTAAATCAAATTAGAGGGAAAAAAAGGAAAAAAATGAAAAGCAAATATAAGCTCTTAAAGGGACATGATAAATTGGATAAGCTTCAGTATTACAAAACTGACAAGAAAGAATCTAAGACAAGATTGAAAAGCAGAAGTCATCTACTTTAAGTATCTGCTAAAAGAGAAAGTAAGTAACTCTGCTGCTTATGTAGAAAGCAGTGTCCAGGCACCCTTTAGATTGTAAGAGGTATATTTTCCTAAAGAGGCATTCAGTTAAACTAAAGAGAAAAGATAGTATATCAGCAAATCATGCCAAGATGTTGGAAGAGGAAAAATAATTGGAACTGATCTCCTGACCAAGTGCCTTCTAACATCAGGAGAATGAAGCTGTTCATTTCTTTTCCTGCTAACACTCCAGCTAGTACCTAGCATACTGGTAAGCACCACTTTGGCAGGTTAACACCATTGTGAAGATACTTCTTACACCACATGATGATGCTGCAGTCTCAACACTGTCTCAAAAGTGTCTAAATACCTCAGATACTTTGTGAAATTGCTAACATAATAGCTGATCCTTGAGGTTATAAAGGTTGTATAAGAAGTATATGAATTGATGACCAGGGTCACCCACATAATATTCCAACAGACCTAGCATAAAAAATTCTAGTTCTGATGTTTTCTCTGGCTCATCAAATTCTGTTTTTGCCATTTAGTATTTATTGTAATATTCTTCATGACAGCTAGAATTGATCTACTAGGTAACAGACATTTAGTGTGATAAGAATTGGGGAGGGCCGGGGATATAGCTCAGTGGTTCCAGTGCCTGTCTTGCAAGTGCAAGGACCTGGGTTTGATCCCCGGTAACCACATAACAATACTGGGCATAGAGACTCACGCCCAGCAGCAATCAGTATCACATACACAGTGCCGGGCGTGGTGGCTCACGCCTGTAATCCAAGCACTCAAGAGGCAGAGGCAGGAGGATTGCTATGATGTGAGTTTGAGGCTGAGCTCAGGGTTAGCCTGAACCACAAAGCAAGACCCTGTCTCAAAAAAAAAAAAAAAAAAAAAAAAAAAAAAACCAGAATTGGGGAGACAAGACATTCTATAGTTCAATGAGAGGGTCTCAAATGTTTAATGAATTTGTGGCTCTAGACTACAAACTTCAAAAATGCTTCTTGGTTCTCTCCCTTTCTTACAAGGGACACTGTAATGAAAAAGACATAAGTTGAGTATTTCCTTTCCCCCAGAGTTTAGGCTTTTATATAAAACCAACAGCTTAGGGTTTGATAAAATAAATTATTTGAAAGCAGACTTTATTGAAAACAGAGTGCTTTGACTGATTTCAGAATGGCTCCTTACCTCCTGAAAACATAAGGGGATATTTTTCCTGTGAGAATCTGGTCAAACTCTTCTAGGTAAAACTCACAAACTAGGGGACCCAAGTATAACAGGGTCCGTGGAAGATGCAGACTCTTGGACTTTCTGCTCTGAGCCTCTGCAGTTTGTTGATGGCATTTCAGATTTTCTTGGCAATTATTTCCAAAGAGTCTTCTGCTGCAGTATGTTGTGAATCTGGGTTCACCCTTCTCTCCAGTTTGGAGAGACAAAGAATGCCTGTGACCTGGTTTCTTTGACATTGTAAAGAGGGATACTTACCTTTATGTTTGTTGATCACCTTACTTTTTAGGGCAGAATGATGACTTCTAAGAGCTGAGGAAGAAAAGAGCATGGGTAGGAAGTGGTTTAGGCAGAAGGAAGAGCAAGGGGAGGAGAGGAAAATGAAGAAGTGAATGAGAGCTAATGGAAGGAGCAAAGAAATAAGAGAGAGCAAACAGTGTGCCTAGTCTCTCGATGACTATTCAAGAAGTGTGGGCTTCTCTCCATCTTTCTAGATTATTTGTAAGAGAAAGGTACTATTGTCCCTCTCCCCACCCACTATGCCACATTATCAAAAAAGCTGGTAAGAATTTGCATTCTACAAAACACAGAAGGCACCTCAAGGTATGTCCATTTAAGTATAAATGATTCAAACTTATCGTTTTTTATGGCAGAGTAATACTCCATTCTGTAGAAGAACCACAGCTTTTTTATAAATAGGTCACAGATAGGTACATATCGCATCTTTTCTCTAGTATGAGAAAATAAAGGTGTAAATGAGTCTTAGAATTGTATGCTATATATTGTGAAATAGAAAATGCTCAATGTAAAATAGGGTGAAGGGGGAAAATAATGAGATTACAACAAAAAAGGAAGGAAACAAATTTTATGTATATGGGGAGCAGTAAGGTAAGTAGAGCTATGGGAAAACAATAAGAATTAAGTTGTGTCTTATACTGGTACAAGTCCCCATTATAGAGTGCAGTCATGATGTGTATATGTAATGTACCAATAAAGACTTAAAAAACAAAACAAAACAAACAAACAAAAAACGCAGAAGGCACAGTTGGCAGTAAATCAGTATCCCAGACAAAGACCAAAGTTTAATTTTTTCTGGCTATCGATAACTATCTAAATCAGAGGTATATACCAACCTCCAGATCTTATTTTCTAATATCTTTCTTCAAGAAAAGGAATTTGTGAATTCCATGGCCAAGACAAGGAATAGGCAGATGAGCCTAGAACATGCTATTATGGTACTGAAAAGGGTTCAGAGAACACGTGGGTGAGATCACAGCAGGAAGACACGGGAAGAGATTCACAGAGATCCCAAGCTGACAAAGCTGCAATATTCTTAGAAACAAAATCCCTGCAACCATAGCTGTAGACTTTAACCGAAAGCTTAAGGTAAATCTACATGTGTCTCTATGGATCAAAATAAATGATTGGATGAATAAATGAGAAGAGATACACCTTTCACATGAATAATTTCCAAGTAATTTCTATTTATACATAAATTTTCAGGCCTAAGGGGGTCTATTTTACATTTAAAATACATTAATTTTCTTATTTTTATTATTGCTTTTTGTTATTTGTGATACTTTTAATCAAAAACTTGATATGCTACTTCTGAGTTTCTTAAACTTAGAAGACAATAAGAAAAGTCGAAACTATGGATGAAAGTCAACCTAAAATGTTATTCAGACAATAGAAAAATGTTGATAACACCGTGACGTCAATATGTTACCCCTTGCCGAAGACGAAAGTTGTACATGCCCTCCACTGCAGGCACAGAAGTGAGCTATTACCTCTGTAGCCTCCCTGACACCTTAGCCAGGCTGTGACTAACTAAAAATCTTAAAAATGGAAAAACTCTTTTGGCTCATGGTTTCAAAGGGGTCATCCCAGGGCTGCCTGGCTTCATTGCTTTACAGCCTGTGGAGCATCTGACTCATGAAAAGGAGGGTGGAGTGGACAGCAGTGAAGACAGGAGCAAGGTCCTTGCATCCCATAACTACAATCTCATGGACTGACTTTCTCCCCTGGGATCTACCTCCTAGTTGTGCCACACCTCCCACGGTCCAAGCCCTCAGTTTATGGCCTTTAGGGAGCACTTACAATCTAAACCATAAAGCTCAGTGGTGAGATACAGCAATAATGGAAAATTAGTTGCTTTACTTTGCTATAAATCCACTATTATTTCTACAGTAGAAGAAACTTCTGTGTGAGAAATGTCCTCTGATGGTGCAAAATCCTTTTAAGCTAAATTTCATTTATCATCTTCCTCACACTAGCTGGGCTGGGGGCAAATTCTGCTCTTTTGTGTTGCTACCTCGAGACTTAGATGATGAGTTGGTTAGGGCAGAGTCATGAAGCCCGAGTGGGCTCCAGGCTCTCACTGAATCCAATGCTCAACACCAGGCACCTCCTTAGCCTGGAGTATGTGAAGAATCTGCACAAGGAATGACAATGGTTTTACTTGGACAGTTGCACTCTTCAGGTGTGAGCCATGCATTTTCCTGATGAGCCCAGCAGGCTTAGAGGCATTAAAGTGAGGGAGGGAGGGAGGGACAGAGGGAGGGAGGGACGGGACTGAGAGAGGGAGGGAGGGACGGAGAGAGGGAAGGAGGGAGGGAGGGAGGGAATTAGTGAGTGAGTGGGTCCGCAGGGCTCAAAGGGAAGAACATTCCTCCAGGGGTCTTTCTAAAATGAAAATCCAAACTCAGGAAAGGTCACAACTATGCTCTTCTACCACCTGCTCCAGCATTATCAATGCCTCCATTTCTGCCAGCAGGATAACAGGCAAAGCTTCTGGGCGTGTCAGGAAGCCCTGTTGTGGCCTCAGACTGCCTCTGCACACCCACATCTGTCATCCCTTCTCAGCCTTGTCACCACACCTCTGAATGCTTGTGCTTCCAAACCCCCAGTCAACTTGTGCCTTTTGAGTGTTGTCTTCACTTCCAGAGGAGGAAGCAACCCCACTTTCATTTCCATTTCCTGCCACCCTCTGCATGCTCCCTTCACCATCCCAATCGCTCCCAGAAACACCGAGGACCACATAAGGAGACTGCTCGTCCTAGTTTGCTGGGATTGAGTAGTTTCCTTGGATTTGGCATGACAGTGCTCAAATTAGAGAATTCCAAGCAAACCTGGTGGAGTGGTTACTTCCTCCCATCCTGTAGTAATGGGATAAACTCTCTCCTCTCAGTCTCCTACCTTTTTAAATTTTCACTCTTACTATGAGGGGCATGCTGCATTGCATTTATTCACATCTGCCCTGTGAGAGGGTAAACCCAAAACATAGCAACCTTTAGTCCTTTATCTTTGGAATCCTAGGCAGGGTGCCTGAGATGCTTGTTATTTTCTTCTTTTTATTCTTTAAATGCCAATATGCAGGTCCCCACCCCCCAGAGATTCCTATTTAAATGATCAGAGGTGAAGCCTGGGCATGGGTTATTTTTTGAAACTTAACCAAGTGATTCTAATGTGCAGTCAAGGTTGCTAACACCTGCTCTAGGGTAATGATTCTCAGCTGGATGTAGTGTGCGCCTCATACCACACACATCACCCTAGGCCCAACTACCTACAGACTCCAATTTAATTCATCTGGAATGGGGTCCACGCAGCTGTATCATTAAGCATCAGGTGATTCTAATTCATGGCTATAGTTAACCACCATTTAAATGTATGTGTATCTCTAACCAAACTGAACTCAAAGCTATATTGCTGCTGTTAACACTTGCCAGGCCTGTAAGTAAGAATAAGCACTGATCACAAGAAGGTTTTATTATCTAATGAAATTAATGCTTTCAATATGTGGTTTGTGCCATTATAGAAGCTCATCTTCCTCAGAAGTGTCTCCAAGGTGTCGCTTTCACTTCCACAACAAAGTTCACCCTAAGCTACCTTTATGTCCTCATTGCTTACTCAGGCCTTCTTGGGGCCTTTGTCCCAATATCTGCTGCTCCGTGAATATTCATGGTTTATTTTCTCACTTCCCAATTGTACAAAATAACAGTTTTTTGTTTGTTTGTTTTGGGTTTTTTTTAAGGTTTTTTTGAGACAGGGTCTCGCTTTGTGGTTCAGGCTGGCTCTGAGCTCAGCCTCAAACTCACATCACAGCAATCCTCCTGCCTCTGCCTCCCGAGTGCTGGGATTACAGGCGTGAGCCACCACGCCCAGCACTGTGGTATGTGATACTGATTGCTGCTGGGTGTGAGTCTCCACGCCCAGTATTGTTATGTGGTTACCAGGGATCAAACCTGGGTCCTTGCACTTGCAAGACAGGTGCTGGAACCACTGAGCTATATCCCCGGCCCCCAAAAAACAGTTTTTGAATGCAGTTATACCATCTTCCTAACTCTGCCTGTTCTACAGCTTCCTCCATGACCAACACAGACATGAACACCCTGAACAACCTCCTCCTTCACAATCATACTGAAGTAATTCCCTAAGTCAGAATATTCTCACCTTATTTGAAAGAATTTGCTTGTCAATTTTAAGAATCATGATTCTTTCATACCATTGATGTATGAGCTCAAAATACACTTTCTTAGAGACCTCACTTGTCCATCTTGCCCCAAGCAGCTTCCTCATGACCACCACTTCCCATTATGCCAGCCTCTCCTGATTTTATCTCATTGCTTAGCTTTTCCTAATATTGTTCTATCTTTTGTGTGTGTGTGTGTGTGTGTGTGTGTGTGTGTGTGTGTGTGTGTGTAGGACTCCCTCTTATAGAATGTAAGGTCCATGAGAGGAAAACATTTGTATATCTTACTTCCTGCTGTATCACCAATACCTACAACAATGCCTGGCCAATAATATTTGCTGAAATAAATTAGACACCTGAATATGCATTAAGAGTATAGGTACTACTTATGTAATTAATATGACAAATAGAGATGTGTCAATTTACCTGTCACATAGCACTATTTGGATATAGTTCAGATTCCACAAGTGAGCAAAGAGTATATTCGTGTAGCCAAAATGCATGTCAATATGTTCAAGACATTGGGATTTATTAAAAATAGTACACTCATTGGTTGAAAATCTATCTGTCACTTCTTAGTATATTACCTTCAGAATTTTCCCAGAGATTATCACTGGATAGATAGAAATGCAAAACATTGAGTCCCAGGGTGGATCTAATTCAACCAAGGTCTCCTGGAAGGAAGCCCAGGGAGGCCACCCTACCAACTATGCCTGCAAGATTTACCTCTGCAAATCCTTTGATCTCACCAACTTCCTTTCTGTTGTAAAAAGTGTGACAGGAGGAAGTGAAAATGATGACTACAAAAGTTATCATCACTTACAATGTGCTTGAGAGATAATTCTTTATTTTTAAAGAAAACATTATGAATTTACTTGCAGTTGTGCTGAATCCTAAAAATCTGTACTTCCCCTCACTCCCCAAGTATTCAGAGAGAAGGTTGTAATATTGAAAGAAAGCTAACTAGCTCTCTATATAAAGAAAGAAACAGAAGAGCTATATGGTGTTCATCTGGGGTCATTAAGGACAGGGTCAAAGAGTCCTTCATACATCAGTGGCCCCCTACACTACAGCACAGTTCAATAGTTGATACCCATAATGATGATTTTGCATTATTAAATACAAGCAAAATTCTTCTCCAGAGCCTGTGCCAAGTATGTTCAACTTCTATTAGGAATATTTCCATTTGAAGTACTTCAAGCACCATTTGGAGGTCCAAATGGGACACACTTTGGATATTTGGGAGGTTTAATTAGAGAGAGTTGTCTTGTTCTCTGAGGATGCGAAAGAAATCTGCTATACGTATCTGTCAGCATGTTTCCCTCAGTAAGTAGGCTCTTCTTTAACACAGGGGCTGCATCTTCTCTGTCCTTGGAAACCTGCCTCTGACCTCAGGTCATGTGGTTCTTCGCTAAAGGTCCCTGGAAGAACTGCAGCCTAAAAAGCTGACTGATTTCAGTAACTTGCATTTTCCACTGGGAAGAGAATGGGTCATCATCGCCCTCCTGGATACCCTTTAAGCTTGTGCGCTTGCCAGATAAGCTAGCGGAATAGCAATTCTCAAAGTCACTGGCATTTATTGAAAGCCAAAGAAATTAGTGAGCTCTGACATTTATAGGTCTTAAACATTAAAGAAGTTAAAAGTAGTTGGAGCAAGGTTCAAGTCTTAAATGTAATGCCAGAAGAGTTGCTGTTAATTCTCTAATAATTACTCTGTTTATTATTTCAACACCTAGATTTACAGCTCCCATTCACTTCTCATGAACAACATGGTCTCTCACATTCCAAACTTTTCAATTTCCCAGTGACCTGAACTGCTTAGGGTGGGGCATTCCTTATTGGTTCACAATTTAAACTGTTTAGTATATGTCAAGGTGTGTTACGGATATTTCACATATGTTAATTTGTTTCGTCTTTACAATGACTCAATAAGGTAGAGATTATGATGAAATTAATTTTATAGGTGAGGTTTCAGAAGCACAAAGAGGTTAAGCAATTTGTGCAAAGTTATGAAGCTCGTAGGTGACATAGCTGCAGCTTCCACCCAGGTCGTATATGAGTCACCACCTTGCAACCTGGTCTCTCAATAAAACAATTTTCAGTTGAGGAAAAGACAAGAGACTTATTTATTCATTATGCAGGACAAAGATCATAAAGCTCCAACTCAACAAGCTAGACGGTAGGACAGTTTTTCCATCCTTAGTATTCTCCCTCCTTTGTCTGCTCCAGAACCCAAAAACTTTATCCTCCATAGTGTTCTGAGAATGGGCAGAACAGACTCATAAATTCACATAAAACACCTTCTTAGAAACTGATGCTACACTGTGACATTTGCAATTCCAAACTCAGGTCAGGTGAACAGGGTAGCTGGGTTTTAGATGAACACCTTGTTGCAAATGTGATCAAAACTGTTAGTATGACCTCTGGGAAGTGTTTGTTGATTTTATTTTAATCAACTACCTTTGGCCTTAGTCTTCATTTACACAATGATACTTTAATTCTGATTTTATTTCTTTCAACTAGAAGAACTTTGCTATATAAATGATGTGCATACATGTGATCCACACACATGTAAGTGTATATGTAAATTTCCCCAGTTATCACCTCAACCTATAAGAGAAGGCAAGAGAGGTAACTGGGCACAGATGAAAGAAGGTAGGCATTTGCTTAGGTGTATGGAACAAAATAAACAAAACCTATCAAGCAAATTTGAAATTTAAACAGAATAAAGCCTCTTACCAGAATAGCACATTTTTCCCTGGAAGAAGCTATTTTTTTTTTTCCTAGGCAGTTCTGAGCTTGAAGTCCGATGTAAGAACAGATAGGAGCAGTCTCTTTCACCTCTTCTGAGGGAGATACAGGGCCTACTCAGTACGGGTGAATGAGAAAATCTTTCAGCTTTTCAGTGAACACAAAATAAATGTCACTTTCCTTGGAAATGACCTTTGTGCTATTCTCATCTTTGTATATAAAGTTGCTATATGAGAAAATCCAGGTCTATGAATTTCATTTCTAAAGGAACAACAGAACCATTCCATGGATATTTTCAAGATGGATGGAATAAAAAGTATCAGAAGCAGAGGTGGGAGCTCATTTCCTTAGCGATCTTGAAAGAATTGACATCACCAGACCAGTAGCCAGTATAACTCAGTGGGGGCTTTAGGGTCTCATCAGATGAGCGCTTGGTTCTGTAGAAGCAGTACAATCTTCAAAAAAAGATTTTTCTGGAAGTGTTTGGTTTTCATTAGCCAAAATCTGTTGTTTGCATGTATCTCTGTTTGGGAACTTTTGGCTCTTCTGTCCATAATACTCAGTGGTTCAATTGAATTCTTTGGACATTTGAGTCATTGACCTAGTTATGATGATGTTAATTTAAAAAATCAAATGCATATTGTTACTGAATTTCTAGAAGAAAGAATCCCCTGAATGGGGCTGGGATGAACTCAGTGGCAGTGCTGACTGCCTGGCAAGTACATGGTCTTGAGTTCAATCCTAGGTTCTGAGAAAAAAAGAATCCCCTGAAGACTAACACAGGTATTAAACAACTAGCATTTGTAAAGGATGGAGACTTCAGTTTGTACAAGCTAAGAATTACCACAAATGTGTTACATTCTTCCAAATCTAATAATGAAATGCCAAAGGCAATCAAGCTTTAAAAAAATCTCCACTGTCCAGCAAATGGATGATCATTATTATAGCAAAGCACTATACAGCAAAGAACAAATGAAGTTTACAGTTCAGTGTAATTCAATGGACAGATTTCATTACCAGTTCTCCAAAGCAGTGTAATCTGTCACAGGCGCACACCAAGTAATTTCAATTTGAAGAGCTAACTGAGATCTAATTAAGAAACAACTGCAAAGTCTTCCCATTCAGCATTTGCCTGTCCCCGTATCCCTAGCCCATCTTGTCTGAGAATAGCTACCTATTTTAAATATCATTTGGAAGAGAACTCTTCTAAAATTCTGTCCAGAAATTTCATCCATTTTGTTCCAGGTCCTACTTCAAAACATTTCCACCTTTCAGATACAATGAAAAAAGAGGAAAGTGTAGCATATGTATAATTACCGGGCTGTTAACACAATTGAAGTAATTGGATTTTTTTCTCTAAAATGGGAGTTTCAGTTTTAGCTCCATGCCTAGGACATAGCGATACAGTTATTCAACAAATAATAACATCATTAATATAAAATCCATTAATTTATATTATATCTCAAGCTTGGGCTTGAATGCACTAGTTTATAATGAAAAGCTATTTATTTATTTATGAGTTATATACTGATAAATTGTAACTATGACTTGTGAAGGATAAGCTGTGTCATAGAGCAATAATTTAAACACAGTATTTATATACAAATCATTATTATGCTAATTTCACAGCATCTTGATCTACTCATTTACACAGATACCAAGAATCAGCATGATGTGGTGGAAAAGCATTAAAAGGGTAATTAGAAGCCCTGGGCTCTGAGCCCAGCTCCACTACTCATTAGCAGTGTCACCTTGGCTAAGTCACTTAACCCCTCTGAGTCTATTTCCTCACCTGGTAAAACAAAGAGATTGAACTGGGCACTATGAGTGCCTCCTTCAGCCCTGGCACTTCCAGTTCTAGATCTTAGCAAAGCCTCAGGCATGCTCTCCTCTGAACTCTGCCCTGCAGAACTATCCCTCTTATTCTAGGACTGGATTTTGCATACGCTGTCCTTGAGTCCCAGGTTCTCTCTTCTCTAGGTTTCTCTTTCAGTAATTCACTCCTCTTGTCTTCTGAGATCCTCAAGAAAGCTTTCATTGCTTTCTCAAATGAGTTCTATTTTGATGCTGCATAGCTAGTTCCTTCTTCTTACTGTCATTTCATACTTTCTATAGTTTGCTTCTTAGGGATGGGGACAGCATCTGTGTGTTCCTATGATTTATTTATCAGCACCTAGTATGGTACCCACAACAGAGTTAAATTTCACATATCAACAAATTGTTACAGTATAAACCAGTGAGAGAGTGAATGATCCTGAAATACAGTGCCAAATGCCTGTCAGTAAAGGGAGGGATCAGGGTTGGCACAAGATAACCTGACTCTCTTTACTATGTATATGACTTTTAAAAAAATATATAGAATTGACTTTTTTGAGTTGTACCTACTTGTTTAATTAGACCTTTCACAAATTATCCAAAGTAAAACATACTGTGGTACTGATTTCCCTGTCAAAATTGAAGGGACATAAGTTTTAACCAACTTTTAAAACATGCATTTATATAATGCCACTTGGGGTTATTTAAAGCTCTTCTGGATAATTCCAACAAAATTTGAAAGTACCGTGCATAATTTCTTTTTTCCACAAATTCCTGTTATCGTGTAGGAACATACGTATAGTTTTTAGCCTTACAATTCCCATGTCATAGTTTCCTCTCTATAGATAAAATACCTAATTGACTAAATGCCAGGTCATTCTTTCTGGTTTGATCTCATGTTTCTCTTGGTTTTTGAGCCTATTATGTTTTCAAACAGTTTTCCCGAGTCATTTTCTGTGATTTTAAGCCTTTCCACTGGTATGAATTTAGATCATGAAGCACAGAAGTCTCACATTTGCCGAAGTTCACTGCATGAATATATTTCATGCTATTAGCTTGAGGCTCAGATCGTACGTAACTAAGCACAGATGCCCCTTGTCTTTCATCTCTTTCTTTTTCCAGAGAAAAGCAGGAGTTGTGATTTATACTAAATTCTGGCATTAAAACAGTATCTCATACATCTCCTTCAGTGATCATTCTGGATCTGGAGGTGGCATGTAATAATAAATACATTTGAAAAGTGACATTTTAGAACTTCAAGGAAGAGAAATGGTGAATCAGATGGTAATATTCCTATCAGAAATGGGCCAAACAGGTCAGGACAAGTGAATCTAATTCCCTGCTTTTGTGTGAAATCCCCTGTCTAGAGAGCACCCAAGTGTACTTTTTTTCACACAAGACCAACTTTCATCTAGTAACACCAGATACCTATGATTTGTGCAAATATTAGGGTTTAAAGGTTTGATTTCGAATTATTTTCAGTTGTTCAAGTTACAGCCACCATAGGCTTCATGAGAATGTACTTTTCAGACATGTTCAACATCTTTTCTGCATTTGTATGTGTGAACTAGTAATGGTCAAGTTCTTAGGAAAGCTTAATTGGGGCTGCAGCTACAATGAACAGATTCCTCACTTGCCTTCTTGACTTTAACTATGGAGTTTAATCACCGATATCCTTTGATGCATCAATGATCATTACCCACTTTTGGCAGCTTAGTTTACAAATAACTCACATATGTGCCCTCATAGTGTGCATCTGTTATTGGGATTTCTCTGAAGAATAAGCCCCCTCCAACTTGTTGTGATTCAGGTGTTATCTGAGTGGTTCTCCTGCTCTGTGTCAGGAAATTCTGGGATGCACATGACAACATCTGTATCCAGGATGCTCCTCTGGGGCTTGGTGACAAAGGACGGTCTCTCTTACCCACCTGGCATTTGGCTGGTTCACTAAAGCAGGAACTAGTAATGTACAACCATGGGACCAGAATTGCTTTATTTTTTAAAAAGTTGTTGGTGGGACTGTAGATTCATACAACCCCTGTGGAGATCAGTTTGGAGATTCCTCAAAAAGCTAGGATTGGAGATCCCATTTGATTCAGCCATTGCCCTGCTAGGTATATACACAAAAGAATTAAAAGACTCATATCACAGTAACATATGTTCACCCATGTTTAAAGCAGCTCAGTTTGTGATTGCTACATCTTGGAAACAACCCAAATATCCATCAACTGGAGACTGGATAAAAAGCTGTGGTTCTTCTACAGGATGGAGTGTTACTCTGTCATAAAAAATGATAACTTTGAATCATTATACTTAAATGGACATACCTTGAGGATATCCTCATAGGTGAAATAAATAGGGCACAGATAGGTACATATTGCATCTTTTCTCTGGTATGAGAAAATAAAGATGTAAATGAGTCCTAGCATTGTATGTTATATATTGTGAAATAGAAAATGCTCAGTGTAAAATAGGGTGAAGGGGGAAAAATAGTGAGATTATAACAAAAAAGGAAGGAAACAAATTTTATGTATATGGGGCACAGTAGGGTAGGTAGAGCTATGGGAAAAAATGAGAATTAAGTTGTGTCTTATACTGGTACAAATCCCCATTATGGAGTGCAGTCATGATGCATATATGTAATGTACCAATAAAGATTTCAATAAATGTTTTTTTTAAAATTGTTAAAACACATCTATGCTCATTTGTTCAACAGAATTCAGTGGTTGTTGCAGAGAACATTGGTTGTAACAGAGACCATTTGGTCCACAAAAACAAAGGTACTTTTCTCACCTTTTACAAAGAATGTTTGTCAATCTTGGTGTAAGAAATCTCAGATGAGACAACCTGTCTCTCTATACTATGTCAGCTGAAGAGAACTTCTGCTGGTGTCACATTTGCTGAGAGAAGTTATGTGGACAGCCTTAAATTCAAAGAGTAAAGAATTAGACTTCACTTCTTCATGGGGGAGAGAGCAACATCATATCAGAAACTCCACTGTGAAATCAAGTTGAAAAGGAAATGGCAGATTCCTAAGTTTCCTGGCAAAGCTACTGTCCTTCACTCCCAGAGTTATTTTCTCAGGACAATGATAATGGAAGAGAAACCATCAAAAGAAAAAAATAGAATATTGGAAAGCAGTCTTTTCAGAGAGCAAATAAGACAACAATTTAAGGGACAGTGTTGCCATTTGAATGATTATCTGATTGGTCTCTCAGGTGCCTTCATTTAGATAGTTTCATATCAGTGCCATTATCACACTGACTCTCAGCCAACAACTTCATGTTGAGGATCTTACTTGGGCTGATGTGTCTTTGTTCCAATGTTCTGTCCAATTTAACACTTTTCAAAGGCCCCAGCAATAGAGCACTTAGAGAATGAAAAGACATAATAAACTTTCAGAGTGGTGGGGTTGTAAAGGAACTTTGGCTTCTCAGAATATTTTGAATCCTACCCTGCCTCTGGGGCAGCCCATGTCATAATTTGTGAACATTTTTTCAAAGAAATACATGCACCAGACATCACTAAATGCATAAATACATTCCCTTGTCTTTCCTTGTTTTCTCAAAATTTTAATGCAGTGCTATGTGTGAGTGGTGAATTTTTACAACCATATTTGACAGCCTTTTCAAATTCTATGGGACAGTTAAGAATTGAATTTGAGACTCACTTTGCAAGAATATGTTACTTGCAATAATAATACTATCAGGCTCTGAGTGGGTCATTAGATGTGTTTATAGAGCAGACATGCAAAAGATATTTTATCATAATCATTTTTGCTGGTTTGTATTTAGATTGCTTCTTGCAATTTCTACTTTGGGTTGTTAAGAATCTTTCTGGTTGACTTTTTAAATGCACAAAATCAAAATGCAGAGGCAGAATTCTTGCCTATGTTAAAAAAATGATATTTAAGAACTGTTCAAATCAAATTTATATTTCAGTCATTTGATTTCCCCCAAATGGAGAAAGAAGCCTAATCAACAGAAGAGCTTTTTCCCAGTGGTTCATAATTCTCTTTAAGTAAGGATCCAAGAAAAACATTCTCTCAGGGCTACACAGGGGAGAAGAGAAGAGAAGAAACTCCCTGAAGACATATTAAAGCAACAGGGGAGAGACTTTAGAGGGGAGAGGAGAAATAACCACTGTGGACAGATTCATTGTCCTGAAGCAGGATGGCTCCGTTTGAATAAGTGCCTAATGAGCACAGGCACCCTGGTTCCATCCCATCCATGTCCTCTGGAAAGGGGACCATGCTACCCATCACATAATGATTGTTTTGGAAAAATAGATATTCAAGGGAACAGGAGAGGAGAAAAAAAAATGCAACCTTCTCTATAGCAAGATAAAGCAACAGCCACATAGCCAACTTAGTGTTTTCAAAAGTTTCCCTTCTGAAATAGCAAGACCTGATACATTTGGAACTATTATAGTTTCTCCCAGCAGTCACAGTAGTTTCCTGGGAAAATTTTTATTGTCCTTGTACAGTCAGAAAACTGGGTGATAAAGAGTGATGTGACAGCTCGAGCTTCTCTTGCAGAAGTACATTTTTATCTGGGTTTATTTTAGTCACAACTCCCCCTGCCCTGGTCTTCTACGATGCAATAGGTTGAGACACATTTCTTTTTAAGGGGGTCCTACCTCCTTTTTTGCTGCAAGACTCTGGCTTGAGCTGAAGGTGTCAGGACAAAGTAACCCCCTCACTGATGATACTGAGAACCCACTTTAGAGGTTATCCTATGATCTGAAATCATCTCACCATTATCCAGTTTCCCATTATAAGGGGAGTCCCCTGAGAGCAAGCATCGGTTGGGGACTGTTTGTGAATGTATTCTTAGTTATTGAAAATCTATCTACAATAAGCATGACTATAAGCATTGATGAGTGGGATGGTACTGGGGGCCCCATATTGTATAAAAGTAGGTAGCGAGGACAGATCACTCGAAGATACTGGGGATGCTTCTCTGAGAAGAATACAGAGACATCTTCCCAAACCAGGCAGAGCAGGGAACTGACAAACCTTGGATGAAATGGAGTTGGAGACTCTATGGGAGAGTATAAAAGATCCAGCAAGCCTTAGAAGGGGGTTTAGATTTTATTGTAAAGACAATTAAGATTAATTTGTAGTTCAGGCTGACCCTGAACTCATTATGTAGCCCAAGATAACCTTAAACTCACAGCAATCTTCCCAGCTCTTAGGAGCCACCACACCTGGCACCATGATATTTGGAGCCAGGATGAAACTCAGGACCTCACACTTACCTAGAAGATAGTGGAACCACTGAGCTAAGTCCCCAGCCCCTGACTTACATTTTGTGAAGGCCTTGTATGTGTTTTTCATTTACTCCTAACAACAACTCTATATTATAGTTGTGTTTTGTTAAACTGAGATATTAACAATTACAATTCTAAACAGCTCAGAATCTCAAGGTTATAATTTGGTCATGTTACAGTTTATGTGTTGACCAGCTAAAGGGAACTGCAGGAATCTAGAACCTTGCTCTTCCCCTTGCTTTTTGGCCATGAGGTGAGCAACATTGCTCTAACACAAGTTGCCACCATGTGCTTCCTTGTCACAAGCTCAGAGCAAATCAGTTTGATTGTGGACAAACAGTGAGTGAAAATAAACCTCCTTATGAGTCAGTTATCATAGTTATTCCCTTCCATTCCTCATACTGAGTTGCAGATGCCCATACTGTACTTTGTAAATGAAAGTATGTACTTTAGCTTAAGAGTATCTGGCTCTGTGCCTCATTAGCTCTGCTAGAAGAATACAGTAAGCCATCTTTGAGTTCACCCACTTGATTCAAAGCACAGCCAGGTGTATACACGTGTGCCAAAGTGTAAATCAATGAATTTTGCCATTATTCCACACAATGTTGTAAAAAAAAATCCACTTTTACAACTTTGAAAGGACACTGAAAGTGAGTCATCAGGTAACTTGGCTATCAATGATGACTTGGATCATGTAAGCCAAAGAAATTAACAAAATATGACAGAGGAGAACAGAAAGAAGACCTTGATTCAGATGAGGAAGAAACAGAAATGTAAATAAATATTTGACTAGTCAAAATGCTCCAAAAGATCATGTATACCTGAAAGATCCAGTGTTAGAACTCGGTCACAAAATACTATTAGGGGGGCTGGGGACTTAGCTCAGTGGTTCTGACACCTGTCTTGCAAGTGCAAGGACCGGGTTCGATCCCTGGTAACCATATAACAATACTGGGTGTGGAGACTCACCCCAGCGGCAATCGGTACCACATACCACAGTGGTGGGCGTGGTGGCTCATGCCTGTAATCCCAGCACTCGGGAGGCAGAGGCAGGAGGATTACTGTGACATGAGTTGGAGGTTGAGCTCAAGGCCAGCCTGAACCACAAAGCGAGACCCTGTCTCAAAAAAAAAAAAAAAAAAAAAAAAAAAAAAAAAAACAAAAAAAAACAAACAAACAAACAAACAAAAAAAAACGCTATTAGGTTGTTGCAAGGGGTGAAACTCACTAGATCTATTGTGAGCACTCTGATTCAACATCAGAATCTGTTTGTAACTGATGATATGCTACAGGATGTTTTGAATTACACTAATAATTAAAAACAAGAAAACATTCTACATGCATCAATAGTAATATTCAAAAATGTATATTTATTGTGATACTACACTATCTGAACTAAAACCTTTCATATCAGGACTTTGTCATTATAATTGTTAGAATCTAAAGGATGAATGGAGAAATGACAGGTGCAGCCCTCCTTGAGATTTTAGAACAATTGAGATTCGGTTTGCTTTAAAACTGCCTACACTTTGACTACAAAAAAACCTGCTAAGAAAGAAAAATCTGACAGTTTGGCTGCTGTTCACTTACTTGTTGAAAGCTTTGTTTCGAACTGTCAAGCAATTTATACACATCTGAATACATGACAATTGTCAAACAACTTGCATCATTTCATGGTTGTTGAAACTTTCAGCAATCTATGCCCAGTACATCCCAAATATAGTATAAAACTGTGTTCCCTGGTGGATGAAAAGACATTTTACATTTTGAATTTAGAAATATATCTCAGAACTCAGTGAGTAGGTCTTTCTTCCTGCACTAAGAAACCACGTGACTTTGTAAACAGACTTGCTGCATTTATTTCACAAAGTAACCTAATGTCACGTTTGACAATTGGATTACTAGTTACCATTGATGTTACATTTGCTAAAAGATTACCAGTTTATCATCCCAAAGTAGCATTATTGTAGTGTCAACATTGTACCGTGATAATAAGATTAACCCTGAGGAAAGTCTAGTCTTGATGGCACACACTTGTGATTCCAGCACTGGGGAGCCTAGAATCCTGCAATTTCACAGGTCAGTCTGAGCCTTCAGAGTGAGGTAAAGGTTAGCCTGAATGACACAAGGAGATCCTATCTCAAGACAAATAAACCAGAATTGATAGTGAATCCTCAACTCAAAGAAAGCCAGAAATGTTCACATTTTACAACAAAACAAAAGGCAGGGTAGATATTTTTAACAAGTTATGCAGTAAGTCAAAACAGGAAGTGTTGGCCAATGTTTGTGTTTTACTGAATCCTAAACATGTCAGGCATAAAAAATTTTATAATTTACAAAGAAAAAAAATGCACAAAATATCATGGAGAAATTTATTTAGAGGATTGGGACTGGAACTGATAAATGATCAATTACAACAGAGGATGTATGTATCTGCTCAAAGAACTTCTCAAAAAAATTCTGGAACAGACTGGTTAACAGATAAAGCATCACTAGAACCTCCTAAGGAAACAGGAGGACCAGCAAGGTGTCAAGTATGTCCTATGGAAGACGACAGGAAAACAGGACACATGTGCTATCAGTGCAAGCCATACTCATGCAAGAAACATGCTGTTCTCAAGTGTGAAAACTGCCTTAGATGTGAGAATTGAAATAGAGATTATTTTTGTGGTAGAGCTTACCCTGTATTTTCATTGTGGTTTTTATAACAAATTTGCTTTTGCTGTTATTTTTTTATTTAGTAAACAAATAGTTGATGCAGAAAATGCTTGTGTTTGTGTCAAATACTCAGTATATATTTTATTTTATCACTATTTCATTTTTTGTTAAGTGGACATTGTATAACTTAATAGGAAGCTACTGACAAAAGAGAAAGGCAGGAGAGTGACAAGTCTGATCAGCTATACAGGAAAGGAAAGCTAAGCACACTGCTACCAGTTCAAGTGAGACTTGTATACGGAGCATGCTGTTGCCATGTGCAATCTGTTGCCTTTGGTGTGATAATTGAAGCAAAACTAATATCTGCAGTGTACTTTTATTTTTATTTTCATTGAAGTTCATGTAGGAATTTATTTTTTCCCTGTTTTTTGGTCTTTTAAGCAGGTATATAGTTGTTGAAAATGTTGATGCTTATTCTACATACTAAAAATTTAATATTTTATTTTATTGGTATTTTATTTTCCTGTTAATTACATTATGTTTAATATAATAAAACTCATAAAATTAAGATTAATAATTCATCAATTAAAATATTCTTAAAAAATAAACGTGGGTTTTGTGCAGTCCCATAATATGCCTTTTCTAAAAAAATTTCCCTGATGCCTGCAGGGCATAGAAATGAAGCTGACAACACAGATTGGATGAAAAGAATTTAAATCTAGGTCTACCAAATCAAAGAAAAGTATAATTTCCTCTACTGCAAACTCTTTCCAAGAGGCCATGGCATGCAAACAATTATCACCTCATTTATATTTGCTAATTGTCATGTGGAGAATAAATCATTGTAAAGTTGTACATTAAAATAGGTTTCCCAAGGGTCTCTGCTCCATAGTACTTCACTTTGACTACTCTGAGCAACTGCTTGAACTTGAAGCAATAAGGGTGTGTAATCTGTGCAGAAGCTATTATTTCATGACAGTATTTAAACATGGTGATTTTTTGGTGAGTCAATCCTTGCTCCAGTCATCAGTGATCCATCCGGTCCATGCAAAGGCCAGGTTCCCTGCAGAAGACTCTGGAGAACTTGTGATCCTAAGACCTGTGCTGCTACACAGCCTCAAGCTCCATTCTTTCTAAATCTGAAGACTTGTGAGTACACATGCTTTCATTTCTAAGACTATGTGCAATTTTTTTAAAAAATCCATTCAAAATAAGTTTCCTGACTCAATTTCAGGAGTGCCCTGAAGCTTTCTATCAGCTCTGGAAAAATAATTGACAAAGGCTCTTCCTTTTTCTGTAGTAATTAGGAAGCTTCTGCTCCTTCTGGTCTCAAAGGAAAACCCGTCTCATGGATTTTCCTTCTTCTGCTTTAGAGCTCTGGAAGAAACTCCGGGAGCTGCATGAGTGTGCATAGGTGGCACTGTCACTGTAAACTGGGAGCAAGTGCCACTCCACGGAACTGGGCACATCCCTTCTTCCCCCTCTGGAGAGTGTGAAGCTTTCCTGCGACACATGCTACCAACTGCAGAAGGAGAACTCCCTCCTGGAGAGAAAATCCCTCACAGCTTTTGATGTGATGTGGCAGCCAGAAAGGACACTTGCTGTGGGATCAGAAGTGCTAAGATTGCCAGACTGCCAGGCCCCACCCAAGACCATCACGTGAGCTGAGGGATGCAGCTAGGTGGGAACTGACACCAGACCCAGAGGAAGGAATTGCGGAAGGCTTTGGATGATGGGCAGGGAGCTGTCTTGGACCCTCCAAAATACAAACCAGAGGGACTTCCCTCATTTTAAATCCCTCTCAGAGAAAGAAGTAGGAGAGTTAACTTGCCAAGAACCATGAAGTCATTTCTTTCCCAACGCCTACCACTGTAGACTGGCTGCAGAGGGAATATCTGCTGGGCAAGTCTTTTCTTGCTGCTCATTTGGATTAGTGGCTTCTAAGCTTTATGCCTTGTCCTCTGTCCTCTGTACAATTTTCCAGTTTGCTATCAATAACACCAAATGATTTGTCAAGAAAAAAGCAGGCCAGGTGCAGGACTCCCAGGATCCCAGACACAGCCTGCTGCTAATGGAATCAACTATTTAATGAATGAGAGGTTTTATGCAGACCCTGAGGTCAGATGTCAACAGGAAAGGCTTCAACAACAACTTTATTAAGCAGATGCACACCATGGTATTCCTATCTAAAAATGCCTGTCTCTGATGGTTACTCATCTGCTTAAGGAGTCCAGTGGACAAACACAGACAAAAGAGAAAGACTAATAAATTACCCTAGGATACCTTTCTTTTTAGATAATAAAAATGACTTGGTTTTAAGCTTCTGCCTTAAAATACATTCAAGATGTTGAAATAATGATCTGGAAGTATCAGCTTCTTACGTTTTTCAAGTAGACATTTTTTCCCCCAATAAAGTAAATACGGTGAACCAGAAAATTACCAGTGCAAAAGTATTTACCAAAAGTTCGGAAGAGGAATTGGGATACAGCCAATCCCATTACACAGTTTATGAATTTAAGAGCCAAGTATGCAAACTTCATTTGAAAAACATGAAACTCAGTTCATTTGCAGTGGCACATGACTAGTAGTTTTGCATGAGTAGTAGATACTCTAGGACTGCTCAGGAAATTTCTAGAAAAAGAGATACAATAGTCTCCCGACAAAGTCAACTGATTTCTAGGCTCTTAAAAAAATATTACTAGGGGCTGGGAATATAGCTTGGTGGTTCCAGCGCTTGTCTTACAAGTGCAAGGGCCCGGGTTCGACCCCCCATAACCACATACCATACTGGGCGTGGAGACTCACGCCCAGCAGCAATCAGTACCACATACCACAGTACCAGGTGTGGTGGCTCATGCCTGTAATCCCAGCACTTGGGAGGCAGACAGGAGAATTGCTATGATGTGAGTTTGAGGCTGAGCTCAGAACCAGTCTGAACCACAAAGCGAGACCCTGTCTCAAAAAAAAAAAAAAAAAATTACTAACAAGAAGGTCAATGAAGATACTAACTATACAATAAAAATAAATACATACTAAATGAAAAGGTTGTTTTTTTTTCCTTAATGCAAGTGGATAATCAAAAATATGAGAAGTAGCATAATATAGAGAAAAGTCATGATATACATTCAAGAAAGATAATAAATCCTGGAAAAAATAAGAAAACTTTAAAAATTTCTAAGCATGGAAAAAAAACTATAAGATGATAAATAATAGTAAGTTTATATGAACAGTTTCTTAAATGAGAAAGTCTATATAAAAATGTCTAATAAAATTTAGAAATCTTTCAGAGTGTAGAAACAGAAAAGTAAAAATAAACAAAAAAGATAACAGAAAGCAAGAATGAGAAAGAATATATGAAAAATGTGTGATATATATTTCAAATATAGACATTTCGATGTCTAAAGCAACATAATTTTCAATGAGAAAAATAATACATAACTAGAAAAATAGCAGAGGCACAAAATATTGTGTCACATTAAATTTAAAGGGCCCACTGAGTGCCAGAACAATGAATAAAAAGAAAACCACACTAGAAATATCATTGTAAAATTTTAAAACCCTAAATATAAAAGATCCTAAAAGCTTCTAGAGTGAAAAAAACTGATCACCTCAAAATAAACAAAACCAGACTGACATTTTTTTCAGCAAAACTGGATCCTACAAGGCATTAGTGTCACCAATAATCTAAGGGAAAATTATTTCCTATCTAAAGTACTATTGCCAACCCAATTATCCATAAAATGTAGAAGGGAAATATTTTCAGGCAATCAGTAACTCAGAAAACACTGCTCTTCTACCATTTTTAAAGCCTCCTAAGAATATTCTGCAGCAAATTATACCAACAGAGAATCCAGAACCCAAAAAGTATTGAAAAGGGGCCAAGGTTATAGTGAAGATTATAGTTATTACTTAACTGAAATATTTAAATTAATCACAGTAATAACCAACTAAAAATGATTTTTTTCTCTGTTTCTGAGTGTTTCTTGGTTAAGGAATAATGGTGTACAACAGTCAATAGATCATTAATTTGCAAACTTTAGGATTCACATTAAAGGCCTGATTTCCCAAAATGATGGCTCTGGAATGAGATCCCGAAACTTATCTTTCAAATCATTTTGATGTATCAGGCTTATGGATTACATTTTGAAAACCATCAGATTCTGAGTATCTGAAGGACAGACACAGCACGATGTGTTTTTTGTTTGTTTTGTTTGTTTGTTTTTTTCCTCTTGAGCACAATAATTGCAGACATATATTCCTTAAAGCACTACATTTATAGGGAAACTATCAGTCTGTCTCCTGCAGAGGTATTGCCCTTTGGACACCACATATTTCTTCATAAAATCATGACTATCTCTTGTTCATGTTCCAGCCCAGGATAGAAAGTCTCAGAACAATACAAAGGGATAATAACACCCAGTGTCTCACAATCCCTAGAAGGACAGGACTATGAAAGAGGTGAAGATGAGGAAGCACCAGACACTGAGCATGTTGAGGCATACAGCTTTCTGGCCTTTGGTGTGTTTCCTCTTCAAAATAGGATGATGGGAGATGATCCTATCTTATTCCAAAGTAAAGCCAAAATCAAAGTCTGAAATTGTGAACAACATACATCCTTGTGCTTTCTAACTCTAATTCTAAAACAGTAACTTAATAAACATCCAAGACAAAATCATTCACCTGATTTCTTTACACATATCTTAGGTAAAATGTAGACAAATTCTCTACCTGGGCATAACATACATGGCCTCTAGTCCAAAAGCCAATGGAGTCCTTGTTTCCAATGGAAGCCTCCTACTCTGACCTGTTTCGTCTCGGTTCCTATCAGCATCTAATCTTCTGAGATAAAACCAAAATCCTTCATCAGACTCTGCTAGCAATATTCTGAGGCTTCTGCAGCCCAGACTGCCAGACTTTTCCAAATGCATCCTACAAACTGGATCCAAAGGCTTCCAAAGCACACAGTCCAGTCCAGTCCAGCAATGACCCTGCTTCTCCAGTACCACTTTTCTGTACTAGCTTTCCCAGAACTAAGACACTATACTGAACATTCACAACCTGAAAAGAAGAGGCTTAATTTGGGTCCCATTTTCAGGGGATGTACCATGGTCAACAGGCTACAAAGGCAGAACCATTATGGCATAAGGGAATGATGAAGCAGAGTCTTAGTTCATGGCAGCTAGGAAGCTGGGCAGAGAAAAAGCAAAATAGCAGAAATGGGCCAGCACCCAAATTCAGGACTCCATGATCCACCCAGAACACCAAGAAATAAATTTCACTAACCCTCCAGGGCTTTATTAAACAAATCCAGTTGGTGCAGTAGTGGTGAACTATCAACCAGAAAAATGTTTATGAGAATGTTTCATGTTCTTAGGAGAATACAAACAGTGTCATCCTCAATATAATCTAAGTGCAGAAGCAGACGAGATAATGGACTGTGAAAAAAAAAGACCAATAGAATGAGAAGTAGAAAACAGAAACCATAGGAAAAAAATGTTAGGACATACAAAGATGGAATTTGGTACAGCGTTAAATTCTACTTTGAAGCAAGTAAAAAGTGTTATTGGTAGAATAGAGATTTCCTTAGTAAAATGGAAAATAATAAAAATGGGGGGATGCCTTCACCCTCCTCCAACCTCTCTCCTCCTGCCACAGTATTATATATCTGATACAACAATAATAAAAGTAGCAGTACAATAACAGTAACAGTAAGCTAGTGTGTACACCTAGTTGCCATGAGCCAACAGTGTTTAAATAGCTTTGTGTGTGCTAACTCTTTTAGTCCTCTAATGTCTAGAACACAGACTACAGCAAAGGTAAACAAGGTAGAGTAAGCAAGGGAAAGAGCCCCTTATAGAGCAATTCAGAAGTCAGAGATCAGGGCTGGGAACTGAGCTCAGTGGCACTGCCCCTGCCTTGCATGTGCAAGGCTCTGAATTTAATCTCTGGTGTGGGGGGATGAAGACCACTTCGGGAAGGGCCCTTTCTCACTTCTCTTTGGTCTACCACTGGTGGTCTCTACCAGTACCTCCTTCACTGCTGCCTTGCCCTACCCATTGCATTAAATGTGTTCTTGCTTAAACTATTTGCAATGTAATTTCTGTCACTAGCATCTAGAATTTCTTTCTTTCTTTCTTCCTTTTTAGATTTTTTGAGACAGGGTCTCGCTTTGTAGTTCAGGCTGGCCCTGAGCTCAGCCTCAAACTCACATCACAGCAATCCTCCTGCCTCTGCCTCCTGAGCGCTGGGATTACAGGCATGAGCCACCATGCCCGGTACTGTGGTATGTGGTACTGATTGCTGCTGGGGTGAGTCTCCACTCCCAGTATTGTTATGTGGTTATCGGAGATGAACCCCGGTCCTTGCACTTGCAAGACAGGCACCGGAACCGCTGAGCTATATGTCCAGCCCTAGCATCTAGAATTTCTAAGAAGTACAGAACTACAGCCTAAGAAAAGTTTCAAGTCCCATTGTTGCTAAGAAAGACAATGAAATATTTGTAAAATAACCAAACACCAAGAGTGAAGGAATTTTTTTTTTCTCCTCTAGATGTGAGTAGCTTTTGCCTGCATACAATCTGAGATGATCTCCAAGAAGTATACTTCTCTCCAATCCCTTCCTTTGAGTACCTGCCAGGACCTGTTATTTAACCAAAAGAACACAGTAAAAGTGCCTTAAAGTTCCTCCATGATTACACTACTTCCTATCAAACTCTGCCTTAACAGACAGAAAGATTCTCTGCATGACTTTGAAGAAATAAGTTGGCATGTTGCTACAGGGTCTGTGGAACCTAGAATGTTCTAGAAGCTTTTCTGAGGAAATCTCCCAGAAAATAAACACCAAACTCTAAGCACACACTCCTCGATTCTGCCAACATCCTCAGTAAGCCTGGAAGTAGATTCTTCCTAGGACAAACATCTAGATAAGAACGTGGCCAGGTCAACCCTGTGACCATAGCTTCATGAGACCCTAAGATGTGAATTACTCAAGCTGAGCCCAGCTGCGTGATTCACAGAAACTATGTATTCCTTTAATCTGCTACGTTGGTAACTTGTTATGCAACTGTGGAATGTAAAGCCAGGTTGAAAGTCTTCGAGACTTCCCAGCAAACAAAGAAAGAGAATAAACATATTTACTCTGGAAAAATTTTGTATTATATTCTATCAGAATTCTTGTATTACAGCTTTGAAAACCATGACCTACTCCCAAAGCCCACTCCAAACAAACTACTTACATAAAAACAAACAAAAAACCAAAAATTTATCTAAAAAAATTAGCCCCAGATCTCTTGTTCTAGAAACTGATAGTTGGCAAACAGTTTGGGAAGATCTACTAAGTTAGAGAAGAGTTATTATAAGGAACTTTTTCCATTACATTTTTATGCACATTTGAAAATAAAAATAAACACATTCAAAGACATGTGAAAAGTCACAAACCATCGTATTTACATATGTGTTTGTGTGCATATGTCTGTGTGTTTCAACTTGTGCTGGTTGCCATTGATAAATAAGAGATGTTAGATAGATGACTGATAGGTGATAGAGATATAGTAGATATAATAGAGATATATAGAGATATATAGAGATATATAGATGCACATATATACCTACCTAATGATATATACACTTATACAGGATACATGTATATAATGCTTTCTAAGCCTTTGTATTTTAATGCTATCTATATATCTTCATACATTTATATGTATTATATATATATATATATATTTATATATACATGCATGTATACATTAGCTAACCAAAACATGATCAAAATTAACACCTCTAAAGTTGTGAATTTTTTCCCTATGAAAATATCCAATAACCCCAAAACTATCCTGCATACCTCAAAATCCTAAAGAGGAACATCAATTTATATGATAAATTTGGCTAAATTAGTCCCAATAACGAGCCTTCAGCAATAACTAGACACTATGATATTTCACAGCATCATCTGGAAAAAGCCTAAATGAAAAGAATTTCATTTTGATTCATTGTCTTTAATGAAAAGAATAACCTACAATGGGGAAAAAAAAAAAAAA
>PVIR01011081.1:25357-48267 GCA_004026965.1 Petromus typicus | reverse complement strand
CAGAATCAGCCAACGGCAAATGTTGGTGAGGCTGCGGAGAAGAAGGAACCCTTCTCCACTGTTGGTGGGACTGTAGACTTGTACAACCCCTGTGGAGATCAGTTTGGAGAATCCTCAAAAAGCTAGGATTGATGGTCCCATTTGACCCGGCCATTGCCCTGCTAGGTATATACACAAAAGAATTAAAAGACTCTTATCAGAGTGACATATGTGCACCAATGTTTATAGCAGCCCAATTTGTGATTGCTACATCTTGGAAACAACCCAAATGTCCATCCACTGGAGACTGGATAAAAAAGCTGTGGTTCTTCTATGGAATGGAGTACTACTCTGCCATAAAAAATGATAAGTTTGAATCATTTCTACTTAAATGGACATACCTTGAGGATATCCTCATAAGTGAAATAAATAGGTCACAGATAGCTACATATCGCATCTTTTCTCTGGTATGAGAAAATAAAGATGTAAATGAGTCCTAGCATTGTATATTATATATTGTGAAATAGAAAATGCTCAATGTAAAATAAGGTGAAAGGGGAAAATGTTGAGATTGTAACAAAAAAGTAAGGAAACAAATTTTATGTAGTTGGGGGAGTGGTAGGGTGGGTAGGGCTATGGGAAAAATGAGAATTAAGTTGTGTCTTATACTGGTACAAATCCCCATTATGGAGTGCAATCATGATGTGTATATTTAATGTACCAATAAAGATAAAAAAATGTATGAAGTGCAGGAGAACGAGGGGAGGGGAAGAGGAAGAAGGAAGAAGAGGTAAGTAGAATTAAGACATGCTGCACTGAGGAACCAATATCCTCAGTGAAAACAAGCATTGTATGTCATGAATATGAGCTAAGATCACAATAGCAACAAGAATGAAAATGGAAAAGGGGATTTAGAGCAGAGGGAGAGAGGAGTGGAAAGGAGAAAGGGATCGAAAAAGAAATGTTCTAATCCTGTATCTATAGCCCAAGATGAATGTAAACATGTGTACTGCAAACGTGTTAATAAAAAAGAAAAATATTTATAAACAATACATTTTAATTGTACTGAAGTTGTGCATGTACAATTTGAGTATAAAGCAGTTATGCCTACTTTATGTGAGAAATCCCTGAAAAATGTTTTTTTAATTTTGTTTGTAAAGTCAATAATACAAAAAAATGAACTGGAAAATACACTGAAAAAAATCTCATGGAAAATTTATGTGTAAAACTAAATATACATTTATAGTGAAAAGTAGGGTAATTGTCAACTCTCTTTCTACAGTAAACATTATTAAAATGCATATGTGTATAGTGTAAATATATTGGATGATTGCATTTTCAAATATGAACTTTTCCAATAGTAAATTCACTGTTTATAGTCATTTATCAGTCTTTTTTTTTGCAACATTGCTGATGCCTGTCCAAGCAATAGACATATAAATCTGTTTTTCTGTATGTTGCTTTGAAAATTCATTCAGTCATGTGCACGGCAAAGTATTTCTTTTCATTTGAAATTATTTGGAAAATATCTCATGAATTATACATACTATTAGGTCTTTTCTCATTATCTGTTAATTGTCTGCTATATTTGAGGTCTCAAATGCAGTAGGCTATTTCAGAAGGTCAAATTTCTTATGAAGGGAGGGTTTTTTCTTTCACATTTAAACTGATGAAAGGTCTACATATCTTAAACAACATTCTTAAAAGCCTGTTCAAGAGAAACTGTTTTGAGAGGGAGAGCTGGTCTCCAGGTTGGTTTCCTAATATCTTTCCCATAGCGATAGTTATCATTTTCTGTGGCTATCAAGCTTGTGTCCACGGTGACTATCTTGTAGCTTCGCACAACAACTGAGCAGTGAGCTCTCTACTCTGCTTCCTGCCAACGTACTTCTGCCCTCACAGAAGGCAGAACACTCTCCGTCTGTCAGTCCTTGATCTCCTGGCTGCAGCTGCCTACCAGGATGCCAATTAGCACCAAGATGGCTGTGGGCAGTCAGGCATACAAAGCTTGAAAGTGTAGAACAAGGAGGAAAAACCATGATTTTCTTTCAGAGATACAGTGAAGAAGCATGGCATAGAAGCAGCTTTTCTATTCAAAAGTAGCTGTTTCATGTGATTAAAACATCTCTCTTGTTAAAGTGATTCGTCATCACCGTAATATCAGAAAATCTGTCCAAACACCTTCATTGACTGTACTGTCTACATTTTCACAATTACCATCACTGCTACCACCATCACTAGTACTAGTGACTAGTACCAGTCTTTGAACTACGCATTTTTGTACAACTTGTCTGTACACATATATACACATACGTGGTAGAAGAACACAATAAAATTACATGAAAAATGTTTAATTGAATTAACATCTTTAATTCTTACAAATTCCCTTTGAGATGTGCCTTAAAATTCACTTTTACACTTGAAGAATAGGAAACACATAAAAATTAAATAATGTGTCCAAGATCACAAAGTTTTTATGTGGTTTAAGTTTCGATTAAATCACAGTTAACTTAACACTCAGTGGATTTCGCTTTTTGTGGGTTTTTTGTGTACCACGCTGCCCATAACACTGTAAGTTTGTACAAAGCAGGTACACGATAAAAATTAAATGTCACTAAATTTATATCTACAAATGATGCTGTGTTGTTAGTTATAGGGAAGTTATATTGTCTCATATCCAACTGGATGTCTATAACTTTGAAAAATAAGTTTTGAAGAGTATATGGAGAAATGGGAACCCTTCTATACTGCAGAGAGTAATGAAATGTGATGAAATACTTGGAAAATGACTTTGTCATTCTTCAAATTGATAAACGTACAGATACCATATGCCTCAGTGATTTCAGTTCTAATGTTATATAGTTGCTTCAAATTAAAAAATAAAAATAAATGGCCCCAAGCCCTGATAAGCAATTGCTTTCAGATCTGAATCCTGCTGGCAAAGATGGGGACTCAGGAAGTGGAAGAAATACGCAATCAGAGCACTGATTATTAACCCAGTAGACATCAGACCACAAGACATCATCATTTAAAACTCTGCTCTAAATTGGCTTCTCCTCTCTCCTTGCTTTCAGAAGGTCTTAAATTTCATGATGATTTGATCAACTTCTCAGTTCATAGGTTAAAAATCGCCCTAGGAGTAAGGACTGTCGACAGATGCAGATCTGGAAAGTAGGACAGATAGCAGCAGAGGCAGTGAAGAATGACCTAAGTGCTTTCCCAATGGACTGTGTATAATGATACTTTTGTTTGTCTCAAATACTATATACCCAAAATAAATACATTTGTGCTGCACAAGGAAGCTGTATTTGTGGAGTACACTACATAATAATTTGTGTTCCAACTTTTAACTGAAAGAACACAGCGATCTCCTCCAAAATAATAAGACTGCAGAAACTTGAGCTTAGAATAAAAGTTATCTTTTATTTTTTCATTAGGGAAAGAATGTGGCTCCTGTTATGAAACAAATATTATTCAGAATTTTCTAGACAAAACTGTGCATTCTTCCACAACCCTATAAATGACATTTACAGATTTTCTTTCTACATAATTCCCAGTGTGTATCTGATGCATGAGCTGACATTTCTTTGTGAACATTTAAACTTATATCTGTCCTGGTCTCCTGTGTAGAATCAAGCAAAACTTTTCCCACTCAACTCTGGTCAAGTGTTATGTATTTGCTTACGAACATTGCCTGGGAAAAATAGGTTATCTATTTTAAAGAGATTATTTGGTATCTGTATAAATGAGGGTTTCTAAAAGGCTTTCTGGGGATTTTATTCTCAAAGAATACATTTCAAAAAAGCTTTACACTCACCCAGGCTATAGAAAGCTATCCCAACTGGAAAATGAAAATACCATCTCACTAATTACATCCTTTCATTATTGAACTAACGTTCTGTTTGATGTACCAGGGCTGTTTCAGTAAATGATAAGTTCAAATGTCTTTCTCTGAAGATCAAGGGCACTTAGTACATGCCATTGTCTTTAGAGTAATGCCACTAAAAAGGCAAGACCACCTGCTTATAATGGGAAACCTTTTAAAGGGCCATTCTTTGTGTCAGAATGTTATCATTACTGAAACTTTTTATTGCATCTGCTCGGCCTGTAACAATCTTGCATTTCACAACTTGGGAAATTGAACCACAATAAAGTAATACATACTAACTTTTCAGTTACTCAGATAAGAAGATTTCCATTTTTAGTTTAAAATTGCTTTATTTATTTTTTTAATTAGGGAGTCCATTGGCACTAAGAAAGCTCCGATCATATCCCAGTACTTTTGGGGAAAATTTTAAACTGTTTTCCCCCATGTGTCTAATATGTATTCACCTGACCATGTTTCACCTCCACTATCCTTTATTCACAATTGAAATCTCCACATATGGATCATGTACATAGTATTAACAGTTTATTTTACTTTGTTCCTCAACTTGGTAAACAAGGAAACTGTAGCCAAGACAGAGAGAAAAAAAAAGAGAACGATTCATAAAGCAGAAATGGAAAGGGCTTTAGAAATGATCTGATCTATGCTTTCATTTTATTTATATAGAATTTAAAATATATAAGAAATGGATTATCACAAGGTCAAATGAATAGTTATAGGAAATGTGGAGCTTAGAAATCAGATTATCTCATGAATTTTTGTTTATTTCTCGACTAACTTCACTGGCTCCATAGATTTAGAGAAGCTGGCATATTCCATCACCTTATAGTTTCCTAGAATATTTCATTATTATAATTATAATTATTATTATTAGTAGTAGTAGTACATGTTCACAGTACATAATAATTGCTTTCTTTGTGTAGAGCTGGATCACATACATAATATATCTTAATTTCTTTTATCAGACATTTTCCTGCCTTCCTTTCTCTATCTATTGATTCACTTCCTATTTGAAAAAGATCTCTCTAATTCCTATCATCAATCTTTTGTGCTCTTTATTTACACTGTTGGTTTCTCATATAATGGAAACCATGCAATATATCTATGCCACGCCCCCGCCGAATAAGGCGTGACAAAATAGGGACTAGGGTCCTGGGCGGACGACCCCTGTGCTTGAGGCCTGAGGCTCCCCAGGCTTAGAGCCTGAGTTGAGTATGCTTCGCCAGGAGGCGCGCAGTTAGCCCAGCAGTATGTAAAAACAAGCCGCTTTCTCCCTTCTAAACTATTCTGTTTTTCCCTGTGAACTGGCCTGTGCTTTCTCACCAAGCAAAAATAACATAAGCAGAAAACACCTTGTTAGACACAATAAGTTTCAGCTGGAATAAAATAACATGGCCACCTGGCAAAAATAAATGCTCACATAAAATCTATGGGAACAAGATTAAAGAAATAGCAAAGGTCCACTTCCTTAGAAAAGTTGTGTACAAAACACACTGATCTATAAAGATTTCTACGGTCATGAGAAAATCATCACTGTCTCACATGACCTTGCACAATGTCAAAATGATTGATCACTGTTCTGTTTCTGTTTTTATTTTTTCCTTGAACTTTTGTTAACCTGTAATAATCACCCTTATTTCGCAAGCCAAAAAATCATGTATAAAAAAAGGCTTCACTTCAGTAAAAATTGCAGCAGCATCACCAGCCTCTCTTGTGTTAGTGTGTTGTCTGTCATCGCCGACTCCCTCCATTCCTGACTTCAGTGCTCCCTGGATCCCCAAGCCGCGAGCGGTCCGTGCCATATCTAAGTCTTTATATTTATCTGAGATGACTTAAAATTATAATCTCAAGGTGAATTCATTTTCCTACAAATGACTCAAGTTTATCTTTCTGTAGAGTAGGGCAATACTCTACTATGTGTAGGTACTGCATTTTACACATTCATCTGTTGATAGACATATAAGCTGCTTTCATGTGTTAGCTATCACGAGTTGTGCTGCTATAAATATGGATGTGCATGTATCACTGCAATATGATATTTTTAATTCTCTTTGCAAGACCCCTAGTAGGGGAATAACTGGGTCAAATAGACTTTCTCAGTTTTGTTCTATGAGGGATCTCCATAACAATTTCCACAGTTGTTAGACTAGATTATATTTCTAGCAATAATTTAGAAGGGCTCTTAATTCTAGCAGGCTTGGCAATATTTGTTATCACATGTATCCCTTATTTAACAATTTATCTCTATAATGACTGTATTTAAAATCCTCCACTCAGACATTAAGTACAGTTCTGTACAGCTTGTTTAAAAAGCATCAATGATTTTTGTGCTATACACTTGTTTTATACAGTACTATAATTTCTGATGACTGTACTTTACAGTACATTACTGTTGTTTTATGTTCTGGTATACATTATTGTTCTTCATATATGAGTTTTGCAAATTAAATCAATTTCATCAAGTTAGAGCTTCTTTCAACCATTTCTCTGTTCTGAGTATGATAATGTACGTACTATACACACATCCTCATTTAGTGACCAACTCAACTAATGACTTAGTGGCAAGACCTTAAAGTTCTCAGCAATCCTCCTATCTCTACTTCCCAAGTTCTGGGATTACAAGTGTGAGCCACCACGCCCAGCACTGTTCTGTGTGATACTGATTGCTGGTGGGCGTGAGTCATCATGCTGTATGTGGTTACAGAGGATCAAACCTGGGTCCTGGTGCTTGCAAGGCAGGTGCTGGAAGCACTGAGCTAAATATTCAGCTCTTAAAGTTCTTGTTAAAGGAAGAATGCTTAATTGGTTTCTTGATGATAGCCGTTCTTTGTAAGTAGAATGAATCTGTGTTTTAAAAATTTGTATTTATCTGGTAGCCATTGATATTGAGTAATTTGTCATTTATTTACCGGCCATTTAAAAGTCTTCTGTGAAGTATCTATTCATTTCAGTTGACCAGTTTTTGGTTGAGTCACTTATTGGGGGTACCTAATTTTTTGAGTTCTTTAGTATTACAGACATCAATACTCTATTTGAACCACAGCTGGAAATTTTTCCTCATTTTGTAGGCTATTTTATCAGTTTGTTGGTTGCTTATTTTGCTGTATAGAAGTTTTTTAATTTGATATGTTCTCACTTGTTGATTATTAGGACTGTTTCCTTTGCAACCAGGTTCTGTTCAGAGCATCCTTGCCTACATCTATGATTTCTAGAGTTTAATCCTCCTGTAGGTTGTTTTTCTTTTTTAATATTTAGTTTTATGATCCATTCTGAGTTGAATTTAGGTTAGTACATGGTGAGAGATATGGGTCTAGATTCAGTATCTGCATGTGGACAGCCAGTTTTTTCTTCATTTATTAAAGAGGCTATCCTTCTTACAAAGTATGTTTCAGGCCCTTTTGTCAAAGGTTCCAATAGCTGAATATGCTTGGGGTTGTTTCTTCATTCTCTGTTCTGTTCCATTTATCTTCATGTCTTTTTTGTGCGGCACCATGTTGATTTTATCACTGGAGCTATACAATATAACTTCAAGGCTGGGATTGTGATGCTTCCCTCTTTTCATTTCCGCCCTAGGATTTATTTTTCTGTTCTGGGTCTCTTCTGGTTCTGTATGAATTTTAGGATGGTTTTCTCCAGTTTTGTGAAGAATGTTGTTGATATTTTGATTGAGATTGCATGAAAACTCTATATCAATTTTGAAAATATGCCATTTTGACTATATTGATTCTGCCTATCCAGGGACATTGGATACTTTTCCTATTTCTTTCAAAGATTTGTTTTTAAAGGATCCAACTCATGACCTGGTTCTTGAGAAGCAGGAACAGCACCATTGAACTAAATCTCTGCCTCTACTATTTCTAATATCCATTTTATTTCCTTTTTCAGAGTATTGTAATGAAATGAACATTGTTGTTCATTTCTTAGTTAGCTTAGATCCTAAGTATTTAATAGTTCTTGTTATTTGAATAACATTTTGTCCTAACATTTCTCAGTGGTTCATATTAGTATACAGGATCACTATTGGTTTTGGTTTATTGATTTTTGTATCCTGCTACATTGCTGAATTTACTTATGTTTTATCACTCACACAGTTTAGTTTTTTTATTCTATTTGATTGCTTTCCTCTTTTATATTCTCAGAATATTCTAGTCATATGTTCATTATAGCATGCTTTATGCTGTAGCATATAGTTGATTTTCTTATGGATTTTTTTATTTCAATGTACTGTGGATTTCTTGAGAGAAACAGCAGAATCATTTTTATCTCTGAAACTTTGTGTATATGAACCTGACATGAAATAGGTAAACATCAAATGTATAGAATAAAAATAGATTTTACGTTTTACTTTCCTCATTTAAATTAAAGCTGTCTCTCGAATACAATTTTCACCTATAGGATAAAAAAAAATTCTCCAAGTTTATCATTGTATTTTTAGTTTGTGAGACCAAAGAAAATAGACATTGGAATCACTGTTGTTAGGGCTGGAAAATATTGCAATTTCAGCGGAAGAGAATTGGGCAGGACTCAGGAAATGCATAATGTATTTAGCATTTTACCGAACAAACTCTCTTGCAGAAATTGATCCCAAAGGTGTTCTGGCAAAAGTAGGTGTACACAACCACATTTACTACATACTATTTATAAAAGAAAACTTCTATAAAATTACCTTAATGTTCACAAAAGGATTGAATGAACAGACAAGAGTCTATCTATAAAGAGGTGCATTGTGCAGTTTTGTTGGTCCTATTATCTAATAACTTCTGGATTACATCGTCAAATCAAAAGTAGGGAAAGTAATTAACGAAATAGTTTGTACCGTAATAATATGGTCAGCACAATGCATTGTAGTATTTTCAGCATGTATGTTATAATTTGATTATTATACATCTAAATTTATTTATTTCACTAAAAGGAAAAATGAAAGGCTAAGTCATAAATTACCAAACAACAATTACTAATTAGAGAAGTGAGAGAACAGTGTGAAAGGCACAGTAACAGAAATCTAGAAATAGTCATTTTTCTTTATTTTCCTAATGACCCACACCAGGATAACAGAAGAGTAGATGAGAGGAAGTTTCTCTTTGTATAAGAACCCAGGGGCCGGGGATTTAGCTCAGTGGTCCCAGCGCCTGTCTTGCAAGTGCAAGGGCCTGGGTTCGATCCCCGGAAACCACATACCTATACTGGGTGTTGAGACTCACGCCCAGCAGCAACCAGAACCACATCCCACAGTGTCAGACGTGGTGGCTCACGCCTGTAATCCCAGCACTCGGGAGGCAGAGGCAGGAGTATTGCTGTGATGAGTTTGAGGCTGAGCTCAGGGCCAGCCTGAACCACAAAGCGAGACCCTGTCTCAAAAAAAAAAATAAAATTAAATTAAAAAAAGAACGCAGGAAACACAGAATTGGGGATCATATTTCTTAATGTCAGTGTTAATGTTACCCTGGGAATCCAAGAAATTTAGCCAGAGTATGAGAAGTTTCACAGACAAAAAAAATATTCTATCAAAAAAATTCAAAACAAAATCAAACATGGAATAAGATAATGATTGAGTAAGATTTAAGTGATAAACTTATTAATTTCAATGCATAGATGGATGTTACTTAAATTCTAATTTAAATAATCTATACAAAGCTAATTACTGGGAGTAAATATTTGATGATATTAAGGAATTATTCTCATTTATTTTGGAATATCATTTGGAAGTCTCTTAAATTTCACAGATATATCTCAAAATATTTTAAATAAAATAATAATGCATATAAAATTTTCTTTAAAGTAATTTTGAGTTAGCAACCTGGGAATAGATAAAACAAGATTGGTTATAAATTGATAATTATTGGAAGTAGGTATTGGATATATTATATTATCTTCTTAAATTTTGTATATGTTTGAAAATGTCAGCAGTAAAATATTCATGAATTTTAGCTTCAAATATATAAAAAAGTAAGTGAAATTTTGATTTAATATCAATTATCAAAACTTTCACTAGTGATTTTAGAGCTGCCTTCTTGGCTCATATATAAAAAAGAATTGCAGTGAAATTTATTCACTGCAGCAATTTATTCAGTATATCACAAAGGCTAAAGAAAAAACTGTAATTTATTTTTCTCAGTCAATACTTAGAGAAAATTTGGGAAAAAAAAACGAACCCTTACTGCCTTCTGTCTTTCTGTATTTTAAGATAATACTTCTCAAGGTTTAGGGAGTCATGATAAAGCTAAAAGTTTTAGCTATATTCATAACCTAGTTACAAGGTAAGTGAAGAAGAAAATAAAGTTCTTTACTGCATGAAAAAGATGTAGTAAAACTACATTTAATGTATGTTTGTGTAACTAGCCAGAGAGATAGATACATGGTTTTATGATAGCAGCAAGACTTTTAAGTACTAGTGATGATTAGAATTAGATGAAAACTATCATATTTGTCCAAATTTATCCAATAGGAGAATAATCACGATGTATGGCAAAAAGGGCATCGAGACCTTGCCTCAGATAAAGGGGAACTATCAAGGATGAGCTCTACTTTAGATACTGTATAGTGTCATAGTTGTTGAAGGCCTATGCTATATACCTGGCTTATAAAAATTCAATTGTATAATAAATATTTTCATAAATACACCAGTGACTTAGCCCATTTGGCTTTATAAATAAGTTGCTATAAGTTTACAAACTAAAATCATTCAGTGCTTACAGCTAGGTGAAAATGGAAGAGGCAGAGACTGGCGTACACTGCTTATTGCTGTTCAGTTAGCCCAGCCTGTGATATGCACTTTGCTTTAGAGGAGTCATTACTCATCTTTTAAAAACTCAAATGGATGTACCTTGAGGACGTCCTCATAAGTGAAATAAATAGGTCACAGATGTGTAAATATAGTATCTTTTTTCTGGTATGAGAAAAGGAATTTGTAAATGAGTTGTAGTATATATAGTTGATATTGTGAAATAAAAAATATTTAAAAGGAAGGAGGGTACAAGGGTAAATAACGAGGGGAAAATGAATGTGATAATAATAAAGAAAAAGGAAACAAATATTATGTATATGGGGGTGGGGAGAGGTTGCAGGGCGGGGGGGAAGGGGAAAAATGAGAATCTGCTTATGTATTCTGATACAAACTCTCAATGTTGAATATGATGATGATGTGTATTCATAATGTACCAATAAAGATTTTTCTTAAAAAAATTTTTTTAAATAAAAAGAGGCAGGAAAATTGTCACCTCTTCTAAGAAGCATTTCCTGATCTCTTAGATGGAAAACATTGCTCCCCCTTTAAACCTTTGGACCACTGCTCCTGTAATTCTTTTATGACATTTATTTCACTTTGCCTTTTTACTTTCCCTTGTGTATTTATGTTAACATTATGATATTATAAATTCCTGAAGACAGGGATCATGACCTCATCTTATCATTGGCCTCACCACAGAGTAATACTATAGAAGTATGTAGTTGATTCAAAGTTTGACTGTCTTCCACGCTGAAAAGTTGACTCAGATCCTCAGGTTGAAAATGGTTATAGCTCAGTTCCTGTTCCACACTCTCCTATTTCTCAGCAATAGTACCCACAAGAACAGAAAGAAAACCAAAAATCTATATTAATACTAAAAATACAACTGATGAACAGGTAATTGCCACAAGTAGAAGTGACTTTTCTCTAATTATATGACATAAAGGAAGAACCTGGCAATGATGATTGAAAGCTCGTATCTGGTTTGCACAATAAATGAAATACACCTGTTGTCCTGTAAGAACTGCAGAGATGTGTCATCTCTTTACCACACTGCCTGACTCCAGGGTATGTACTGTTCAGAAACATAGTACAGTGAGTAAAGGACAAGGCCCTTTTCAAATGACCAGAGAACCACAGGCACTTCTATCAGTTCTTACCTTTCTAATTCATTCAGAGTCTATAATTCAAGAAAACAGTGAGGGAGAAAGTGCTATCCCAGATAGGAACTGACGGACATATTCCACCTTCAATGAAGAATATACACAAGACTATTAGTTTAGTTCAAATTAGAAAAAGAGGCTGTCTGACCAAGATAGCCTTACATGCAGCTATACCTTGGAAAACTACATACATGCTGTGTTACAGCTCCAGAGGCCTCATGTAGAGGATAAACATAGCCAATGTAAAAAGTGTCATTAAGTAAAAGGAAATCATTGGAGGAAGATACAGGAAAATAACTGACAATAACAGATGCTGAAGTTTAAAATTTTTCATTTTTTTATTGTAAGAGTGAGTAGGAAGAAAAGTCAATTGGTATCCCCAAGACAATCTCACAAGTCTCCTTAGACAAATGATTCACAATTAGAAACCAAAGACAGTTTTGTCTCCTAGTGGATATAGACAATATCTGGAGATGTCCTTGGTATCATAACACTTAGAAGTCAAGGGAAATTCTAGTAGCACCTGTCAGTTAAAGAGCAGGTATGAGGTTAAATATCCTACACCACAGAGAAAGGTTTCCCATGGCAAAGAATTATCAGTTCAGTGTGTCAATAGTGCTAAGATTAGATATCATGGGTTAGACAGATGACAACATATTCACTCATTGTCAATTGAGTTAGGAAATAAGAATATGATCTTATTTTGAGAATAAGATTCTATATATACTCAAGTTGGAAAATACCAAGGAATATCTCAGACCTCCTTAACACTGGAGCACATTAGAATTAGAAGTAAGATGTATAATTAATATAGGGTCTATGAAAGGGTACTGCAAAAAAAAAAGGAAATATGATGTATTTGAAGTATTAGTAGAGGAGCAGACTGATATTTTTTACTCTAGGAAGCAGAAAAATTAAAACTTAACATTCTAAATAATATTAAACAAGACATGATGTTTCAGAAATAAGAATGGAGAAAAATAAATAAAAGATCAGAGGGTGTGATGTGAAGACATCTGAATGAGATAAAAAGGAACTTTGTAGGAAAATTATTTCAAAGTAACTGAAACAGCAAATCATGAATATAATATCCTCAATAATGAAAAAAGGAGGGCTGTCACTGAGGAAAATCAAAGTGGGAGCAAACTGATAAAAATACCAGAGAAGAAATTATAGACAATAACAATAAAAAAGAATACTGATTCAATTGCAAGTAATTGATATCTCTAAAGAACAAGTTTGATGGAATAGATATTATAACAAACTATCATAATTGACAAAATTTCTTAGCATTTTAAATATCAGGGCCCGAAACTCTTAGGGTTTATTATTGCAACATACATTCTGGTAAATATCTATATTGAATGTATTAACAAAAATTTACATTACTATACTGAATTGCAGTTATGCTCAGATAGGGACTAGGTTTTCTATAAAAGAATAAAAGAGATATTACAGACTTCACAAATACTCTCTGATACACTGAAAATACACGTCTGAAGTCATGGAATATATGCAGAGTTCTGAGAAAGAAGAATTCTACCCCAAGAGTTATATACCTAAAAATGTTATTTGTTTCTGTAAAATATGTAAGTGCTGGAAAAACGTACCAAACAAATTCCCTTCTTTAAAACACATACTGAGGGCCAGGGAGTTAGCTCAGTGGTTCCGGCGCCTGTCTTGCAAGTGCAAGGGCCAGGGTTTGATCCTCGGTAACCATATACAATACTGGGTGTGGAGACTCACCCCAGCAGCAATCAGTACCACATACCACAGTGCCGGGCGTGGTGGCTCACGCCTATAATCCCAGAACTCGGGTGGCAGAGGCTATCATGTGAGTTTGAGGCTGAGCTCAGGGCCAGCCTGAACCACAAAGCGAGACCCTGTCTCAAAATAACCAAAAAACAAAAAACAAAACAAAACAAAAAACCCACATATTGAATTTGTATTCCAGTGCATCTATCACCAAAGTAACTTAAGACGTCAAGCAGAGACTGTTGTTCCCATCACAGGGCTACTATTGCTCACAGAATTGAGTGAAACATGAAACCCTCGAAAGGAAATCAACATGGTTTATAAAATTGAATGCAAGTGGTAAAAAGTTTTGTTATGAGATTCTTGATGAGAACAATATATTTGCACGCAAAAGTAGATCTTAAACTCTAATGAAGGGATATGGTCAATTAAGTAGGAAAAGATTTAGTATATGAATAATTACATAAATTAAGAGAAAATCATTAAAATGCTATTATGCCATAAAGGAAATAAATAAGATGTTATGGAAAAAAGAACAAGGTAATGTCCTTTAAATCCAATGGTCAGGTAGTAACTTCTTTAGGTTGTTTCATTTAAGTTAAGATCAGAACAGTGGGAAATAGAAAATACTTAAAAGGAAAGATAGTGTAGGGGTAAATAACAAGGGGAAAAAGAATGTGATAGTAACAAAAAAATGAAACAAAGTTTATGCATATAGGGGGTGGAGGTTGCAGGGTGGGTGGGGGAAGCGGAAAGATGAGAATCAAGTCATGTCATATTCTGGTACAAACTCTCAGTGTTGAATGCGATGATGATGTGTATTCATAATGTACCAATAAAGACGAATTTTTAAAAAGACCAGAACAGTCGGAATGAGAGGAGTTAGGAGGAGAAAGGAAGGATGCACTTAGACGAAGATCAGAATGAGCACAGAAGATCCTTGTGGCTGGAGTAGGACATGTTAGAAGAACTTTTCTTTCACAGGGAGCCTAGGAAGCCAAGTGACACCTGATGCTAAGGTGTGGGCAGGAATAAAATCACATCACACGGGCTCTGAAACGACATAGCAAGAGGTCTTTATTTTTTTTTTTAATTTTAAGAACTATGATAGGTGTTAGGCCAAGGAAGGATTTAATAGGATTTACTTTTTAAAAGGAAAGTAGAACTGCTCTGGGTAAATATATCAAAATGTTTTTAGTGATCAAGGGATAAATATTTTATAATTTACATAAACTATTCCAATGCACAGAAAAATGTAAGCAGCTTCCCTTAGAAAATTTTGAAGATAACATAACCATAATGCTAAAATCTGAAGAATATGGCTTGAAGAAAGAAATCTAGAGATAAACCTCACTGATAATATAGATATGTTTTTTAATTAAAATATAATCAAACAAATTTATGGGCATATTAAAGTAAAACATACCATGACGATCCCAAGGAAACAGAGTTGATAAGGATATTTTAACATTAGGAAGTCAATTAATACAATACTCAAATTACAAAGGCAAATGAAGAAAAGCAGATAATTATCTCCAAAGACAGAAAGTCTTTAATAAAATTACAGACCTATTACAAACTTTAAATTCCAAATAATTCATATTTAGAGGCACAAATTCATTTTTTTCATCCTTTTACTTTACAAAACTAAACTAAAATTTCACAAGATAAGAGAATAATAATATGCCCATTTTTTTTTTTTTTGAGACAGAGTCTTGCATTGTAGTTCAGACTGGCCCTGAACTCACTATGCAGCCCAAGCCAGCCTCAAACTCAGAGAAATCCTCCTGCCTCTACCGCAGGAGTGTTGTGCTTACAGGCATGAGTCACCATTCCCAGCATTGTGGTATGTGGTTACCAGGGATCAAATTTAGGACCTTGGCCTTGCCAAGCAGACAGTGGAACCACTGAGCTAAATCCTTGACTCCATACCCATATTCTTAAGATAAGATTTAATAGTAGTATAGTCTTAAAAGTGATTGTTCAGATTACAAGACATAAACAAAAAGATTTTCTTACAGGGAAGAAACAAACTGATAATAACACAAAACTTTGCTTTTGATGGACCAGGAACAAATAGTATAAATAAAACAAACTTACATATATATTAATATATGTTACAACAATGAAATTGGAAATTTGGGGAATTATTTTAAGTTCTCCCTATCTTTTACTTATTTCTTTTCTATTTTGTTCTCAAAATATTCACTCTGACAAATAAAGGATCCAATGAAAAATGAATAATCAAAATGAATAGACATTTTTCAGAGGAAGTACTAATGTCTAACAAATACTGAAAAATTGTGCCACATCTCTGTTTATCCAAGAAATGCAACATAAAACTACACTGTGATAATATCTTAGCCCAGAAAGAATAGCTATCATCAGAAAAAAAAAGCATAATTTAAAAAAAAATCTAAGACTGGCAAAGATGTGAAAAGGGAACTCTTCTACATTTTTAAAATTATCTTTATTGGTAAATTATGAATACAAATCATCATCACATTCAACATTGAGAGTTGGTATCAGAATATTAAACAACTTGATTCTCATGTTTTCCCTTTCTGCCCAACCTATAACTCCCCACCCCCTACATACATAATCTTTGTTTCCTTTTTCCCTTATTATTACCATATTTATTTCCCCCTCGTTGTTTACCCCTACACCCTCTTTCCTTTTAAATATTTTCTATTTCACAATATAAACTATACAGACTACAACTCATTTACAACTTCATTTTCTCATACCAGAGAAAAGATACAATATTTACACATCTCTGACATGTATATTTTGCTTATGAGGATGTCCTCAAGGTACATCCATTTGAGTATGCATGCAGAATGTACACTAGCACAACTACTATGGAATTAAGCAGGGAAATTCCTCAAAGTACTAAAAATAGAAAGAGTTATAATCACCATGCTTCAGTGAAACATCCATACACATGTTAGCAGTAGCATGGTTTATGATAGCTAAAATTTGAAAACAGCATAAATGTTCACCAACAGATGAACAGATAAGGAAAGTGTGGTATTTATACACAATGGAGAACTACTATGCTATAAAAGACAAAGGATTCCTAGATAGAAGAATAAATATTGGCAATATATATTATAATTGACCCTTGAGTTATGACTAGCCTCACATACAAACTATTTAAGTTATGACCAGAATTTTAGTTTGAATTTACAACCAGAGTCTTGAATTACAACTCAAATACTAGTGACTTGTGTGGATGTAAACAAAAACTCCTGATATCAGAAAGGCTTATGTAAACATACATAAGTGTGGGCTGGAGCCCAAATCCATATGTTTGTGGATGTGATTTCAGCCAGTGCTTTGTATAATCACTGTGATTATGGTAATCAAAATGGCCCAAAATGCTAGAAAAGAAGCTAAAAAAGGAAGAGAATGTAAAGAAAGTAATCACAATTGATGGAGAAATTATGGAGAACTTTTAGAGTGGTATTCCTGTGGCTGATCTTGCTAATATGTATAGGATGTCAAAATCCACTATCTTGACAAATTTACAAAGAAAAGATTTGTATAAGGAAGCTAGTGTGGCTAAAGATGTTAGTCAAATTATTAAGTCATGATCAACAGTCTTAGTCAAGATTGAATAGCTACTATTCATGTGGATAAACAAAAGGCAGTTGGAAGGGTATAGCCTGAATCTATGATTTGTGAAAAACTGGGGTTCTAAGTGCAGATCTCATAAATGCTAATTCATTAATGAATAAAACTGGGGAAACATTTCACACCAATAAGGTGTAGTTTTACAATTTTAAAATAAAAAAGTGGGCTTCATATTATAACAAGGTACAATGAAACAACCAGTGCTGATAAAAGGGCTGTTGAAAATTACATACACCACTTCAAAATGATGACAGAGGGGGAGCTTTTGCTTTCATCATATTTTCCACTGTAACGAAACTGATCTTTTCTGGAGTAAAGTGCTCAGGGAAACATACATTACTCAGGAAGAAAAGAAAATGGCAGGCCAAAAGCCATTGAAAAATAGGCTATGTGCCAATGCAAGTGGTGACCTCAAGATAAAGTCTGTTTATCACTCTGAGACCCCTAGAGTATTCAAAAAGCATAAGGTCATGAAGAATAGGCTAAGGGTCAAGTGGAGATCGATGTGAAAGCCTGGGTAACAAGAGCTTCTTCTTGAGTGGATCAGGGAGGCTTCAGGTCCTATTGTTAAGAAGTATCTAGAGGACAAACGTTTACCATTCAAGGCACTCCTCCTCACCAACAGTGCTCCTGCTCACCAACAAGATCTGAAAGAATTGGCTGAAGAGTTCCTATGCCTGTCAGTCAACTTCCTCTCATCTAATATAACTCCTTTACTACAGCCTAAGGGCCAGCAGGTTATAGGTAACTTTAAAAAGATATAAGGAACTGTTCTTAAAGTGTTTTGAGATAGCTGAGGTCTACATTAAATGTTAAAGAGCTCTGGAAAGAATATTACAACATGCTTTCATCAGGGGGGTCAAGTGAGAAATCCTGAACCAATGCCTTTCTAAAAACACTAAGATTTGCTTGGGTTAAAATGTGATCTGAAATTATACAAGAGACTTTGAGGGCTGTGTAGAGGATCCTGAGCCTTCACTTGACCCTATGATTGATAACCCTTTCAGTATAGCATAGTTCATAGACTTACAAATAGACAGTGATGATGTTGAAGAACTGGAGGAGGAATACTCAAAGGAATTGTCTACAGAGGAATTTCAGCAACTTTGGGCTGAGCAACAGAAAATGGCAGCTAAGGAGCTTTCTGAAGAGGAGGGGGTTATCTACAATGAGTGCAGCAAAGTTCTTATCTTGAATTAAGGGAAATTATTAGAAAGAGGATAGAGCTAGAGACATTTGTAGAAGACACCTACCCAGACAAATCAAAAGCAAACAATTGCATTTACTTGCTTAATGACATTGTGATGTCATATTACAGAACAATGTTAAAGAAAAAGAAACAGAAAACCTTAGAAAAGTTTTCAGTTATGAAAGACCTTGTGAACCACAGATAGATCCTAGTGGGCTACTAACTCTTCCTAGGGGAGAAAGGGCACCAGAGAGCCAGATTTCTAATGTTCTTATGGAAAGAATCTCTCCTTCCAAATAGTATCAACATTTCATTTCATTGTCTCTTCCTGCAAGTCAAAGATGTCAACTTGAATGGTAAATATAACATGAAGTTGTTGTTGCTTGTAAACTAGGCGTACTTTACAACTTTTTGGTAAATGCACTAGGTATTTGTGGTAAATTGCACACATTATATCACCCATTTTTTTAATAAAAATGTCAGTGAAGGGGTGCTTCAAGAGGTTTAGAATGCATTATGGGTATTTTAATTATTTCTTATGAGAAAGTCTTGACCTATAATCAGTTTAAATTACAATCAGCCCTCATGAACACATTGAGTTCATAAGTCGATGGTCCACTGTATGTGAAAAAAGTGAGACACAAAAGCTTAAATACCATAATATTTCTCTTATTTGAAAATATAAATTATTTCCTAGAATTGTTTTTGCTATTTTAGGGAAATTCAAACCATCACTATCCCTAATCTGAATCCTAACCCTAACTCTAATTCTAACTGTAGAAAAGGAAGCCAAAGAGTCTTAGAAGGCAAACATTATCTTTAACCTGAATTCTAACACCAAAACTAATCTTAAGAAAAAAAGATGAACCAAACGAGACTGATAAATGCAAGCCAAAATATGCCTAACCAAAATCCTACCATTAACCATCTTTCTATGCCCAGAAATGAAACCTAAGTGCCATGATGAATATAAACCAAAAGTGGCCCTTATCACAATAATAAAACTAACCCTAACCCAAAGCCTCTACAAGGACCACAGATAGACTGGTAAATGCAAATCAAAACTGTACCTAAGCCAAATGTTAACTCCAATCCTAATTCTAACCACACAGGAACCCACACAGAGTGGAGAATGCAATCCAACACTAACCCTAATCCCAATAATAATAAACCTAACCCTAAGCATCAAAAATGATTACAAGGACACTAATAAAGGCAAACCAACACTGTCTCTCATCTGAAATATAACCCTAACCAAAATTTGAAGAACAGAAGAACCTGAAGAGACTACTAAATTCAAATCATAATCCTAACCCTAATCCTAAGGCTCCAAAAGGGTCAAAGGAGACTGATAAAGGCAAACCAACACCATCCTTCACCCGAATAACAACTCTAGCCCTAAGCCTAAACCTAGAAAATCCACTCAAAGAGACTGATAAATGCAATCCATCCGTATCTCTAAACCCATCACAACCCTAACCCAAATCCTAAGGTTCCAAAAGGACCCTTAAGAGATTGGTCCTATCCTCAACCCAATAATAACCCTAACCGTAGCTTCAAGCCACAAAAATGATTACAAAGAGAGTGGCAAATGTAATCCAGCACTGTCCCTAACACTAATCTTAATCTTAACCCTAATTCTACACATAAAAATAGAATTGTAATAGTGTGACAAATACAAGCTAACACTATCTCTTATCCCAATAATAATAGGAATCCTAATCCAAAGCCTCTTAAAGGCCCACAGAGTTTAGTCAGTGCAAACACTCTCACTATACCAAATCCCAGCCCTCACCCTAATTCTATGCCTAGAAGTAGCACTGAAATGGCCTGATAAATGCAATCCAACAATACCCCTAACTGGAATCCTAACCTAATCCTAATCCTAGGCTTCGAAAAGTACTAAAAAGAGACTGGAGAAGGCAAAGCAAACCAACACTGTCCCTAACCTAAATCTTAACCCTAATTCTAAGCCTAGAGAAGAAACACAAACAGACTGCTAAATGCAACTCAACATTATTCCTAAACCCAATCCCAACCTTAACCATAATCCTAAACTATAAAATGAAGCCAAGCAGCCTGGTAAATGAAAGCCAACACAATCCTTACCCTGGATCCTAACCCTAATCTTAACCCTGGATTAGGAACCAGAAGAGACTCATAAATGCAAACCAACAGTATCCTTAACTTGAATACCATCCCTAATCCACATCTTATGCCTGGAAAAGGAACTCAAGTAGCCTGGAAAACGCAGAGTATCAGTATCTTTAATTCAAATCCCAACCTCCACCCTAATGTTAACCCTAGAAGAAGAAACCAAAGAGACTGCTAAGTGTTAACCAGTGTTATCCCTACTCAATCCTAACTCTAACCCTAATCCTAAATCTTGAAAAGGAACTCAAATAACCTTCCTCACTTTTGACATCAAGACTGGGACATTCTCTTGGTCTCTAAGTCTGATTTCTCTGTTTCTTACTTAATAATCTGACCACTGCAAGACGCAAGACTAATTCAGGCATTTTATCAGTGGGTTGAATACATATATAGAAGCCCAACTACCTGTGTTCCTTTTTTTTTAATTTTTAATCTTTATTGGTACATTACATATATGCATCATGATTGCACTCCATAATGGGGATTTGTACCAGAATAAGACACAACTTAATTTTCATTTTTTCCCATAGCCCTACCCACACTACCGCCCCCCATATACATAAAATTTGTTTCCTTACTTTTTTGTTACAATCTCATCATTTTTCCCCCTTCACCCTATTTTACATTGAGCATTTTCTATTTCACAATATATAACATACAATTCTAGGACTCATTTATATCTTTATTTTCTCATACCAGAGAAAAGATGCGATATGTACCTATTGTGACCTATTTATTTCACTTATGAGGATGTCTTGAAAAGGAAAGAGCGTTTAGGGGTAAATAACAAGGGGGAAAAGAATGTAATAGTAATCAAAAAAGGAAACAAAGCTAATGTATATAAGGGGTGGAGGATTGCAGGGTGGGTTGGGAGAAGGAGAAAAATGAGAATCAAGTCAGGTTCTGGTACAAACTCTCTATGTTGAATGCGATGATGATGTGCATTCATAATGTATCAATAAAGATTTGAATTTTTAAAAAGACTATTTTATGTATATGGGGGGGCGGTAGGGTGAGTAGGGCCATGGGAAAAAATGAGAATTAAGTTGTGTCTTATACTGGTACAAATCCCCACTATGGAGTGCAATCATGATGCATATATGTAACGTACCAATAAAGATTAAAAAAATTTTTTTAAAAGACTAATACAATACCCCTAAAGCCTGTGAATTATTTTTATCATTATTTTACATAGGGGTTATTTATTAGTCTTAAATATCTTGCATTGGTCAAAGAGGTAGAACATGGCTGACACAGAAAGAAATAAATATTTGCTCTTCACCACAAGGATCTAAATGAGGATTTAAAACACACCTAGATCTGAGATATTCATACTTGGTTTTGAAAGACAGTAGCAGTGACAAGTGTAATGTAGCACAAGGACTATTCTGAATCCAGGCATACAGTATTAGCAGACATGACTCCAAAAAGATGTTGTTCCACTTCCCTTACAAATTCTTGTTTGCTTTTTATGTTGAACAGTTTAAGTTTTTTATATGCAAGACAATATTATGTCCATATGGACAGTTCATACATATACATAATATATCATGATACTTTTTTATATCTCGTTTCCCTCTCCCCCATCTCTTTATAACCTTCTCTTTTAGAAAAAAAAAATATATATATATATATATTTGTGTTTCTATTTCCGAATTTTTTATTTTGCTCTACAATGTATTTATATTTTGGATTTCTCACACAAGTGAAACCATGCAATATTTAAGATTTATTTATGATATATTTTTCTCAACATTATGGTTTCAAGTTGCATTTTCCTTGCTAGAAACAACTCAAATTCGTCCTTATAGTAAAGTAGTACTCTACTGTTTATAAAACCTTATTTTTTAATTTATTCAGCTATTTACTGACACATAGGCTGCTTCCAAGATTTAGCTATTATGAATTGTGCTGATATAAACACAAGTACTCATGTATCACTATAGTATTATCATTTTAAATCTTTTCGGAATATATAGAAAAAGGAAATAACTGATTCAAATGTAATTTCTATTTTTACATTTTGTGGGGGGAAACGCCAAGCTTATTTTTTTAATCTTTATTGGTACATTAAATATACACATCATGATTGCATCCCATAATGGGGATTTGTACCAGTATAAGACACAACTTAATTCTCATTTTTTCCCATAGCCCTACCCACACTACCACTCCCCCAACTACATAAAATTTATTTCCTTACTTTTTTGTTACAATCTCATTATTTTCCCCCCTTCACCCTATTTTACATTGAGCATTTTCTATTTCACAATATATAACATACAATGCTAGGACTCATTTACATCTTTATTTTCTCATACCAGAGAAAAGATGCGATATGTACCTATCTGTGCCCTATTTATTTCACTTATGAGGATATCCTCAAGGTATGTCCATTTAAGTAGAAATGATTCAAACTTATCA
>PVIR01011081.1:0-25257 GCA_004026965.1 Petromus typicus | reverse complement strand
ACATTCTATAGAAGAACCACAGCTTTTTTATCCAGTCTCCAGTTGATGGACACTTGGGTTGTTTCCAAGATGTAACAATCACAAATTGGGCTGCTATAAACATGGGTGCACATATGTCACTGTGATAGGAGTCTTTTAATTCCTGTGTGTATATACCTAGCAGGGCAATGGCCGGATCAAATGGGACCATCAATCCTAGCTTTTTGAGGAATCTCCAAACTGATCTCCACAGGGGTTGTATGAGTCTACAGTCCCATTAACAGTGGAGAAGGGTTCCTTCTTCTTTGCAGCCTCGCCAACATTTGCCGTTGGCTGAATCTGAAATGGCAGCCATTCTACGTGGAGTGAGATGAAATCTCAGTGTTGTTTTCATCTGCATCTCTCGAATGACTAATGATGTTGAGCATTTCTTCATATGCTTCTTAGCTGCTCTTACTTCTTCCTCTGAAAAATATTTCTTCATTTCAGATGCCCATTTTTGAACTGGGTCCTTAAATTTGGGTGGGCTGATTTTTTTGAGCTCTTTATATATTCTAGATAGTAGCCCTTTGTCTCCAAGATTATTTGTATCGTGGTTGTACTAGTTTACTTTCCCACCAATGCAAGATTCTTTTTTCCTTGGAGCCTTGCCAGGATTTGCAAATATTTTATATTTTCGTGATGATTAATTTTTTTCTGGAATTAGATGCCATCTCGTTGTTGTTTTACTTTGCATTTCTGATAGCCAGAAACATTGAACCTTTATTTGTGTATTTAAAATTTGTCATTTGTACTTATTCTTTTGCAAAGTGGATATTTACTTCAGTTGCTCATTTTTTGATTGGGCAAATTTGGGCAAAACTGAATAATATTTGAGTTCTTTTTATATGCTACAGATTATTCTCCTCTCTGCATAAAATCTAGAAAATATTTCCCATTATGTAGGTTGTCTCTACACTCTATTATTTGTTTCATTTGCTGTGCAAAAGAATTATTTTATATAACCCATTGTTTAATTCTTGATATTTCTTGTGTAGCTGAGCTTCTATTCAAAAAATCTTTGCCTATGCTTTTGCTTTCAGGAATTTTACGTATTTTATCTTCTAATATATTATCTAATGCTGTTTTCACATTTTAATCTTTCATCATTTTTTATTTTAGTATAGAATATAGTAAGGTATATGTGTCTAGATTCAACATTTTGTATGTGGATAGCCATTTTCCTGGAATATTTGTTAAAGAGGCTATCTTTTTCAGCGTATGTTTTCAGTCCTTTGTCAGGGATAAAATGGCAAAGTGCGTTCATTGTTGATTCTCTGACCTCCATTCCATTCCCGCTCCATTTTTCTGCTTTTGTGTCAGCACATTCGGATGGATTTTATTGCTGTAGCTTTGTAATACCACTTGAAGTCTAGGACTGTGATGCCTCACAGACTGTGGTTGTTTCTCAATATTACGTTTTCTACTTTGAGTCTCTTCTGGTTCCATATGAATTTGAGGGTTGGTTCCTTTTTTTTTTTTTTTTTTTTTTGAGAGGAATAGTTTTGGTATTTTTATTGGAATTACATTGATTTTCTATATCAAAATATGGGCACTTCAACAATATTGGTTTTCCCTATCCAGGAGCCAAGGATATCTTTCCATGGTCTTATGCCCCCTTTGATGTCCTTCTGCAGAATACTGTACATTTTACTATAGAGATCTTTTACATCCTTGGTTAGATTAATTCCTAAGTATTTTAATTTTCCTGATGTTATTGCAAATGACATTGGTTTCCTAAATTTTTTTCTCATTGAGTTTACTACTGATGTATAGAAACAGTACTGATTTTGGTGTCTTGCTATATTACTATATTTGATTAATCATTCTAAGAGTCTTTTCATGGAATTTTTGGGTTACTTAAATGTAGCTTTATGGCATCTTCAAATAATAATAATTTTACTTTTTTCTTTCCTATTCACATTTGATCTATTTCTTCCTCTTGTCCTCTTACTTTGGATAATGTTTTAAGTAGTTTATAGACCAGGAATGGGATAATGAGTATTCTTGATTTGTTTCTAATTTTAGAAGGAAAGCTTCCTACTTTTCCCCATTTAATACTCTCTTTTCTATGTCTCTCCAAACTCATTCCCTTTCAATCACAAATAGCTAGAACTGAGAAGACCTAGAATCCAGACACATGTCTTGTTCAGACAGGAATCATGCCACTCCTCTGAAATGTGGTCACACTTCACTTGGCCCTGTTGGACATGATAAGTAATACAATGTTTGGCTCTGTTTCTTAAGTTGGAGGTTTGTTCCTCAGAGCCTGCCAAACACCAAAGCCAACTATCACAGAGGATGTAATTTCAATGTGACAGATCTTTTGGGAAAAAAAAGAAATTAAGATGTCTTACATACATATAACCAGCCCCTATAAGTAATGTAATCATTTTGTAATGCAAGCATGTACAATGAAAAAAGTTCTCTTGCGGCAATATCTCCTGGACTCCATATTTTGTGTTGAGAAGTCTGACATAATTCTAGAGGAATTATATTTGCCAATTATTTGTTCCTTCTTTATAACCATTTTATCCATACCAAAGAGGTCTATAAATATGGTATAAATATAAAGACAAACTCTTATATACAGTATTTACATATAGTAAATATATAGATAATACATCAATTATGCCTTAATTAAAAATAGAGTTCAATAGTAATAGCACAGAGTTAACTGAATATCTATGGATTAATAAAGTTTAATGATTATATTAATAAAGATATATGGTATAAGGAGTGGGAGAATGAAAAAATAATATTTGAAAAATAAATTAATGAAAGCCAATTAGGCAAGAAATCTGAAATAAAACATTCTATTAAAGAATAAAATGTAACTGATTGAATTAGAAAAAAGGAGCAAAAGAAAGAAAGTAAAATTTTAAAAACAAAATAAAGAAAAAAGAAAAAACTCAAAGAAACAATGAGCAAAAAGAGATAAATGTGTCCAATGTGTGTTTAAATGAAAGGTTTCTCTTGAAATCTATCAGATGTGGACAGGTATAATGAGTCACTGCTAAGACCTATTTTATTTTCACAGACACAATGTTTTATCTGAATGATGAATCTTGCCCCATCTTTCTCCCTGGGCCTTGGCCGTCAATGGTGTCTTCCTTATTGCTTAGTCACACCAGCTACTCCCCCATTGTGTGTCTCTCTGTACTTCCCTCATGACTTTTCACCTATCTTTATGGCTTTTGTGTTTGTAAGTTATAACCCTTCTCCAAGGCAACCTGAGGTATCAAAACCTAGACTGGCAACTGTAAAACCCAAGTTTCATCTTTGTTCACATTGCTGGGTGGAGAAAGCAAACAAATCAGTGGGTTTTGTGCTTTGTGCAGGAAGTGCGTCATTTGCAGGGGTATGATCAAACAGTGTGCTGCATTTAAGGACAGCATTTTCACACCAACCACCCTCGGAAGCCACCCAGCCTCGTTTTTTTCACCACAAAGGGCAAGGCATTTGAATGCTTCCCAGGCCTAGCTTAAACTCCTCAAAAGATTTGTCTATGCCCCACACTCTCTATGACTGTTTCCTGTAGCTTTGTCCCTCTAAGTCACTGTGGTAGGGTGACACTGGAACCCAGCCTTCTATTTTTGTTTGTAGCTCATTCTAAAATAACTAATTCCTTTCCCAAATGCCTCCTGATTAAATCCTCTCAAATATGGTGGGTGAAGCCCTGGATTTCTCCTCCAGCTCTAGAATGCTATGCAAAAGTTTACTTTCAGAGTAACACTCCACTCTTTATTGAAGTTCACAATAAGAATCTTCTTTTCTTGAGGACCAGCACTGCTGGTCTCATCTGCATCTCTCTGAAGGTCACTGGACTTATTCTGTGTTGGTGGAGATAAAGCTCCCTTTTCAGGAGTTGGGATAAGCTTTTGAAAATGCCTCATTCTTTTCTCTACATTCTGCTCTATTTCTCAAGCTTCTCTGTGGTTTCTAGTCTTCCTTTTAGCTTCTTCTCAATTCCCAAATATCTACTTTTTTTTCCTAATTATGTTCCAGATATCTCATTTCCAGGTGTCTTAATTTTAGGAACTAAAGAGACTGTAATGTTTTCTGTTGGTTTCCACTTCAGCATTTTCATCTTTTCTGTAAACTTTCATAGGTGAGTTAGGTTTTTGTGGCCTATTGTTCCCTCCAGTGTATTTGCTATGAGGATTTGCTGATTCGATTTTTTTATTATTATTCCAGTATTGAACCTCATATCATGCTTTAAGCCTTTGATATTCTTGTTCTCTAAACCACAATGATTTCCCATCAGGCTTTAATTCTGCAGAGCACTCAATTAGGTCAATATCAGCTCGTCAGTATTCATCTGCCCAGATACCCCATTAGACTTTAAAATTAGATTTCCTACTTTCTGAGACAGGGCTGTGTACAGCTCTGAAATGGTGGAATAAATTCAGTTCCTTCTTAAAGAGCTTGTGTGTGTAATTACAGCTCAGTTTTTTAAAATAGAAGGGATCATATGAACCACATACAATGCAGTTCAGTAGTTTAAAATATAAAACTTCTCCAAAGAAAATGTCATATTTTAACCATTATTCACTGATTTTTTTAATTTGCTTGGAGTATTATAAAATATTCTATTTTAAATTTATTTGCTTGGATAATAATAATGTACCTGAAGAGTGCTACTACTGATAAGAGGAAGGAGTGAATTAAAATAATTATGAATCAAGTTAGAAGCACCAACTTACATTTCTTCAAAAAATGACACTTGAGAAAATAAATATCACTTTTTCTGTTGAAGGCCCTTCTTGTCTTCTCTGATATCCTACACAATGACAACTGCAAGTTCTATCTCTTAGAATCAAGGTAGACCAAACATAATTGAAAAATATGCCAGCAGAATCGTCCAACGTATTTGACAGGAAGCGTGTTAGTATGTGCCACTGCAAACAGGACCAAGATTTGAGAGATTTTTGCCTCACTAAGAGAGTAGTTTTTGTGAAGCAGAGAAGTCTGTAGCTAAGTAAAAAGCAGCTGGAAGGAAAAAATAGTCTGCTTTCATCAAGAATTGAGATTAAAGCTAATTTATGGAGTTATCAGAAATGAGAGATAGAAAACTGAGCCTCATTATTTTGATCAGTGTCATAATTTTTAGCACAATTCTTAATCATTTTGTTTTTACCATGTGTCAAGTTCTTGCTTAACATTAAATGTAGATTAAGTTTATTTATGAGTAGGAAAATAAAACTCAGAAAGCCTCAGTCATAGCGTATTCCTTCAGCTTACACCTGGAAGCTTATATTGCATAATGTCTAAAAGTACAGGTTCCAGAGTCAATATATCATTTTTTAGTGTTACTAGCATAAAATTTTAAATTTTTATATGGTTTGCATTATATAGTATTTTTATTGGAAAAATACAATCAAGATCTCATGAACATCTTTTCCCAGAATTACACTTTCCTGTTCTGTTCCCACTTTTTCTGGGTCTTTCCTACTTTTATTTCATAAAGCAGCTTGGGAGCATAAGCCAAGTGTTAAACTTACAGATCGATGTGAAGTTTTAATGACTGTTAATGATGTGAGGTGAATTCATGTCACTACAAAGTGCCAGTATTACTCACATTTATTCTGAAAAATTACATTTGTACCTTTGCCAACAGTGAGTTTAATTAAAACTTTGAAGCTGGCAAGAACACAGAATATAAGCCATTCTGTCCATGCATTTGTTCTTGTATCTACTGAATAAAAACCTAAGGAAAGAAAAGGTAATTGGTTAATATATTAAAGTGTAAATATAAGTTTAAATACTTTGATGCAAGATAAATTACCTTCGTTGCTATTATGATAATATTTGAATTGCAAAATGATCCCCAAAACAATCATATTTTTAAACTTTTTACCTAACTTTGAGATATTACCACATAATGGTTCAAAAACTATGCTTTTATATCACTGAGCTGATATTTTTAAAAACATATCACAATTGCTATCATCAAAGATAATGAAAGGGAAAATAATTTAATTAATATTAAAATTATTCAATGAAAGTTTGCTATTAAAACTACTAGTTTTGATATGACATTTTGTATTTTTCCATAGAATTGAGAAAGGTTCTTTTTCATATTTTCCTTATGAATATCTACATGTTACATTAAATATTTTTAAATGTATTATCAGGTTTCTCTGTAATTCAATATAAATAAATATATATGCTGGTAGGGTAAAATAAAGGAAAACCACACCCTACAGAATCAGGGATCCATCATTCCCAAAGGACTTGTGATCCTAAATAATTTCATTTTTAGCCATTATGACCACTTGGCATTAGTATGGTATAATACCTTACGATATCATAGTCTTGTGATTGATAACAGTACCTGATCAGGACATTGACTTGGTGTACTAGGAAAACTGACAAAAATTCAAGGTTTTTTTCCTTCTGTATTTTTTCCCTTTATACAAACTGATAGTAAGCATATACAGTCAAAGAAGATGGACCAGCCACACTTGTCTTCCAAAACAGTAGTATGAAGCATGGGATGCTAATATTTTCTTGCTCCTGGCCCGCTGTTAGCATGACAAATTATTCCAGCACATTCTAGTTTTTTATTATTTTTCCCCTAAAGAGAGTTTTCCCTATTTTATATATTAATGTGTCCAGGGATATTAAGTATTTATAAGTCCAACCTATGAAATGTAGTACCTGTCTCATTTAAATATCAAGCTGGATAAAATCTCTTCTTATTTGTTTTTTATAACATGGAAAACTTACTTGTACACATTTCAAATGCTAGTTTGGGAACATATGTTCACATCTCATTATTCTGAATTAAATGAAAGTATAGAACTACGAAAAGAAAGAAATTCTTAACAACTAAGAGAACAGGTCACTTACTCATCAATAAATGAGAGATCACAACATATTATGGGAGAATTGAATGAAGATGAGAGATATCAGTTAAATACTATACCTTAAAACTAAAATGAAAAAGTCTTATACCAAATACACTTAAATGTTTCATATTTTTACTATTTTTCTTTTCACTATGTTTCATAGAGCTAATTGAACGTCAATAATCCTACATATTTCAGGATGTACATCCATGTATATGTTCGCATGCCTGTGCACGTATGTGTACATATATGTGTTAATCGCCAAGTCATTTCATAAAATTTACTATGATGGCAGCATCCTTCCTCTGAAGGATACCTTCAGAGCTCTTAACACTAACCCTTTAAGCAAATGTAGTTTTCTTCTGAAGTCAACTTCAAATTGCACAAAAAGTTATAACTCTATTTTTTAAAATTGATATAGTCAAATGACTTCATTTTTCTTGCTTTTCTGAGGCACAATTGACAAATAAGTGCATTTATAGTAGAAATATGTTGAGTGTACTTATATTTTTGACATTCATGCAATAATTACCAAAATCAAACACAAAGGTAAATCCTTCACTTCCTATAATTACCTTCTTCTATTTTTGTGAGAAATTTTAACATTCAGCTGCTCAATAAATTGGAAGTATAAAATACTAGTGGATATAGTCACCATGCTGTACATTACTACTCCAAACTTTTTCCTACTACATAAATGCAAATAATTGTAACCCACAATTTTAATTTCTGCTTTTATATATTTTCCTTTCTAGGCTCCACATAAAGTGAGATTACGAAGCAATTGTGATCATTTTCTGGTTTACTTAATTTATAATAATGTCCTCTAATTCTATTCATGTGGTTCACAATTAATGGGCTTAATTTCTTTTTAAGACAGTATAATATCCTATTCTTTAGGTATATGTATGTGTGTCATATGTTTTATACATAATTTTGCTTGTTTATCCATCTGTCAATGCACACATTTGTTGATTCCATACCTAGTCTCTTGTGATAAATATGTTAAGTAACTATCTGAGACCCTTTCTTTATTTCATTTAAATACATAACAGTCCAGGCATTTAGCTCAACTGACATTAGCTCTGTTCCAAATGTCTTATAGAATTCAACAAAGAAGCCAACAGGACGAGAACTTTTCTTTGATGGTAGGTTTTAATTACATTTTCAATTTCACTGATTTTTTATAGAGGTGTTTAGCAATATTTATCTTTATTCAGTTTTGGAAATTCATGTGCAGGAATCTATTTCTTCTGTGTTTTCCATCTTATTAGATTATAGGCTTTTGAATTATGTGTTGACTATCCTCAAGATTTCTACTACATCTCTAGTAGAAAGACTTCATCCTTTTCAGGCATAATTACGCTGATTTGAACCTTTTTCTTCATGTTTTTGATAAGGTTTGCTAAGATTTTATCAATTTTGTTAATTATTTCAAAGAACCAACTCTTTGATTCATTGATTTTGTTTTCATTTGTTTTATTTTTTGAGACAAGGTCTTGCTTTTGTAGCTCAGGCTGGCCATGAGCTCACAGTGTAGCCCAAGCAAGCCTCAAACTCAGAGCAGTCCTCCTGCCTCTGCCTGCCAAGTGCTGGGATTACAGGCATGAACTACCACACTTGCATTGTAATATGTGGTACTGATTGCTGCGGGGTGTGAATCACCACACTCAGCATTATGGTGTGAGGTTACCAGGGATCAAACTCAGGACCTTGCTCTTGCAAGGCAGACACTGGAACCACTAAGCTAAATCCTCAGCCCTCACTGAATTTTTTTTTAATCTTTATTGGTACATTACATATACACATCATGATTGCACTCCATAATGGGGATTTGTACCAGTATAAGACACAACTTAATTCTCATTTTTTCCCATAGCCCTACCCACCCTACCACCCCCCCATATACATAAAATTTGTTTCCTTACTTTTTTGTTACAATCTCAACATTTTCCCCTTTCTTCCTATTTTACATTGAGCATTTTCTATTTCACAATATATAGCATACACCTCACTGATTTTTTAAAAAATTGTTTTCTTAGTCTCTGTTGCATTTATTTCTTCTTTGATACTTACAATTTCTTTCCTTGTATGACCTTTGAATTTGTCTTGCTCTTGTTCTTCTAGGAGTTCAAGGTTGAACATTAGGTTATTTATTTGATCTAGCTCAGTTTTCCTAGTGTGGACATTTACTGCTATGAATTTTCTTCATAGCATCACTTTTATTGTGTTCCATTGATTCCTGTGTTTTAGTGGCATTATCATTTAACTGTAGAAACTGTTTAATTTCTACTTTAATTTTATCTGTGACCCACTCATTGTTCTAGAGTGTAATTTCCATATATTTATGAAGTTCTTGGAATTTCTCTTGCTATTGATCTTCAAGTTCATGACACAGGTCATGACACAGGTATTATCGACATGGTCGATAATACACAGGAGATAACTTCAGTTCTTTTGCATTTACTTAAACAACTTCTATGAACTATTGTGTGGTCTGTTTTTGAGAGTAAATAATGTGCAGCTGAGAATTTATATTTTGATTCTGTGGGACTAATTCTCTGTAGACATTTATTAAGTGTATAAAAGTTTGGTTCATTTCTAGTATTTCATTGCTGATTTTCTTGCCTAGTTGATTTATTCATGACAGTGGGGTCCTTAGTTCCCTCAGTGCTATTGTATTAGTGCTTACTTGGCTTTTCATGTCCATTAATCTTTGTTTTATATATTTGAGTGCACTGTCAGTGTGTATATACATATATTTATGATTTTCAGTTCTTCCTCTTGGATTGATCCCTGTATGAGAATCTAGTGGCCTTCTTTGTTTCTCTTCATTAGTTTTGGTTTGACATTGAATATTTCTATGAATAAAATAGCCACTCTTGCTTTTTTGTGGTTTTTTATCACATGGAGAATAGCTTTCCATCCTTTTTATTTTCAATCTATGAATTTCTTTTTCAGTTGTGTTTCTTGAATATAACATATTTTTGGATCTTGCATCTCAATCCATTCTGCCTTTCCATTTCTTTTATTTGGTGAATTGAGGCCATTTCATGGTTATAATTGATGTATGTTGAATTATACTTATCAAGGTATTTTTCTGTAGTTGGTTGTTTCTTATTTTCCTCCTTGCCATTTAATTTCTTGTCTTACCTAGTTACTTCTTTCTGTTAGTCATCATGGAGTTGTGAGTATCATTGTCTTTTTCTAGGATATTGTTTAGAATTTTTTTTAATGTAGGCTAGGCGTTCATGAAGTTTTGTAGTGTTCCTCATTGTAGAAATATATTTTTTCCTCAACAATTTTGAAGAATAGTTTTGTAGAATACATCAATGTACATTGGAAGTTTTTTTGGGGGGGCGTGGGGGCTTCACTCCAGGCTTTCCTTGACTTGAGTGCTTGTGCAGAAAAGCTCACTGTTTTCCTGATAGGCTTTCCTTTGTATGTGATTTATTTCTTTTCTCTAGTTGTTTTCAGTATTTCATTATTCTGTTGAGATTCTGGTATTGTGACTATTATATGCCTCAGTGTGGAGCCTTTGTTTTGTTTTGTTTTGTTTTGTTTTGTTTTTTGATCATGGTTAATTGGAGCCCTGTTATCCTCAGTTATTTGTATGTCAAATTCTTTTCTGCTGCTTGGGAAGTTTTCTGCCTTTACATCTGTAAACAGCTTTTTAGATTTTTTTTTGCACTTTCTCCTGTTTCTTTGTTGACTCCAATCAGTCTTAAGTTGTTCTTCTCTGCATCACCTGGCAGCTGCTAGATTGACTTCTCATGGACTCTTAATATATATATATATATATATATATATATATATATATATATATATAATTTATATATATAATTTATATATATTATATATAATGTATATATATATATATTAAGAGTCCATGAGAAGTCAATATATATATTTATATATATAAATATATATATATATATATATATATATATATACATTTTTTTTTTTTAAGTTCAGGCTGGCCCTGAGCTCAGCCTCCAACTCACATCACAGCAGTCCTCCTGCCTCTGCCTCCCGAGTGCTGGGATCACAGGCATGAGCCACCATGCCCGGCACTGTGGGATGTGGTACTGGTTGCTGCTGGGCATGACTCTCCATGCCCAGTATTGTATGTGGTCACCGGGGATCAAACCCGGGTCCTTGCGCTTACAAGACAGGCACTGGAACCACTGAGCTAAATCCCCAGCCGACTCTTACTATTTTAAAGAAATGCTTCCTTTCTTGGTCATTAACGGCAATCCTGTCTTCTATGTTCATAATTCTGTCTTTGGATTCACTACATCTACTGCATAAGATTTCAGTGGAGCTTTTAATCTCTTGAATTTCCATTCAAATATTTTTATTGGATTCCATTTGTTTTCTATGCTGAGATTCCATCACGTTCCTGAGGTCCTGTATGGTTTTTTATCTGTGTCATTCAACCTGATCATTATCTGTGCTGTTATCAGTGAGATTATTTCTGATTTCATTTTTTCCAGATCCTCTTTTGCTGTTAGTTCTGGGAGTCCAGGTGATTATGTTTCAAGGTGGTCTGTTTCTTTAGTCCTTAATTTTCCTTTTGGAGATTGGAAATTCTGGGTTTGGGTCTAATTTGGACTTTTTTCATTTTGATTTTTGTGCTATTGTTAATGTTTTTGGCTTAATTTCTGAGTTAGCATCTGTAAACTGCTTGCTGCAAGTAACTTTCTTGTTAATATTGAGAACCTTTAAGAAATGATTTATTCCTGATTTATCTTCTTGGTATTAGTGACCTTTTGGTCTCTGTATAAGTTGCAGCACAACCCCAGTACTTATTGTGTAGATGCAGATTCTGGTTATGAGTCTCGCATGTTGGTCCTGTGAGAAGTCAGTGCGGAATCATTGTGTAGCTGGGCCAGGGAGGCTCAAAGCAGGTCTCACCCAGGTCCCAGTCCCACCACTGCCCTGCTACTTACTGCCTAGGTACAGATTTGTGGCCTGAATCTCACCTCAACGAGATCTTTATTGGTAAAAAGAAATATTATTGATTGTTGAATATTCATTGTATCCTATTTTGGCTACTAATTCAGGCAGAGAATTTTGGGGTCTTCTATATAGACAATCATGTCATCAGGAAAAAAGATAATTTAAGTCATTCCCTTCCTGCACATATTACTTTTATTCCTTTTGCTTATCTAATTGTTCTGACTAATGTTAAGATTAAAAAAAGTGAGCAGGAGTGGTAATAGCAGGCAAAATTGCCTTGTTCCCAATTTTAGAGAAAAAATTTAAGCTTTTCTGCATTTAATATGATATTCACTATTGTTTTTTCATAAATAGGTTTCATCAGATTGGAATAAAGATCTTTTATTCTAGTTTTCTTCCATTTTTATCATAAATGTGTGTTGGATTTTATTAAGTGCCTTTTGTGACTATTGAGATGATCATGCTCACTTTGCCTGGTGTATTTATTCTCTTGGGCCTTTTGACATTATTATCTTCATTGTCTCTTTCTAGGACATCCTTGAGAGTGGCTTGGAGTGACGGTTTAGTGGTAATGCATTTCTTCACTGCTTTTGACTCTGAACGTATCTTAATTTTCCATTCATTTTGAGAGATTATTTTCCTATATTTGTCAGTCTGAGTTTGAAGTCATTTTCTTTTAGGGTTTAAAACACTTTACTCCAAGCTCTCTTTGACTTTAGGGTTTGTGTTGAGAAGTCTGCTGTAATTATGATAAGTTTTTCTTTATTAATGATTTGTTTCTTTGCTCTAACAGATTGCAAGATTCTTGTGTTAAATTTCTGAAATCTTAGCTATGATATATCCTAGCTTGATTCTTTTCTGATCATGGTCATGTGAGTTTTTATACATTTTCCTTATTTCTCAAGTTATTTTCTTATGTTTAGAAAGTTTTTGCTATTTTTTCTATTAAAAAAAAGTTTTATGTCCTTTGTGCTAACTTCTGATTTTTTTATTAATTCAATTAATCTTAGATTATTCTTCCTTGTATCATCCATCAGCTTCTGAATACGTTTTTACTGTTCCCTTGATATTTTTAAGGTAACCCTCATTAGTGTATGAATGACCATATCTGTCTTTTAGGTCTGTCTGATGCTTTGTGCTCAAATTGGTCACTTCTGATGCCTATAATTACAATAAAGGTTTTTTTTTTTTTAATTTCCAGAATATCTGTTTAAAACTGCTTTATGATCTCTTTTCTATGCTGGACATTCTTGGTTTGCAAATCTCTCTTTAGCCCCTCTAGTTTTTCTATTAGCATCTTCTCCAGAATCATTTGTTTTATTTTTATGATTGCCTCTTCACTCATTTCTGGAATTGTTTTTGCATTGAATTAACTTAATGTTAATTGGTAAAATTTAATCTTGGGGAAAATAGTCTAAATTAGAATGTATGTATAACATGTATGAGGGCTTGAAGTCTATCCTTAGCACTGCAATATAATAAAAGAAAATCGTAAGGCTAGCTGTAATGTTATTTGGTATTTGCACTGCAACTATTTCAGATATTTTGACTATGTGAATTGATTTTTTTCCATTTATACCCTTTGAATTTGTTTTGGGGAATTTACAAACTTTGGGGCGAATTTTGGTTTTGTGTTTTTCATTTTGTATTTTGTGTAAGGCTGTTGCCCTAGGGCTTATAGATTGCTTATGATGGAAAGCTTTACTGCTGATATCGAGACCTCTTTAGTTACTGTCTACTTTTCAAAGATGTCCTCCAGACACAGCTAAGCTTGCTACTTGCTCCTGAATCTGCCCCAAAGATGTCCTCCAGACACAGCTAAGCTTGCTACTTGCTCCTGAATCTGCCCCAACATCTAAGCATCTCTTCTTATTTGAGAAGGAAAGCTGTAGCCTATTTGACCCAATACTCTGTTCTTTGGGAAAAAAAGCAGTATTTTTAAGACTTTTAGGTAATTTAGATATGACATACAGAGAAAACCAATTGATAGCAGCACTTACATTACCTCGTCTAAAGTAGTAACAATAGTATCAAATACAAATTGGATATTGACACACCCTAAGGACTAATAATATATCACCTTTAACCACAGAGACAAGAACTATAGTTCTAATACAAATGCTATGACAAGCCAAATATTGACACAGAGGAAATATCTGCTCCAATGATCAGTTTTACCTCCATTAACATTAAGGTTAACATTAGGGGAGCCTTAGGATTATGATTAGGGTTTGCTAATTGGGAGCTTTGGCTTGCTGCTGCTGCCCCATATCATGACAGTGTTATAAGGCTAATACTGGAAAAGATGATAATTCAAATAGTGAAGCATGAAGATTTGTATCACTTTCAAGCAATGATAAAATTGAAAAATCTTAAGTGTAAGCATAAGGAATTTAAAATAAAACATCTGTAGCAGAAATATAGAAACTTATATCTATGATAAACACATATATAGACACCCTGAATTAAATAATACCACAACAAATAAATAATATCACAAAAATTCAACCATGCTTTGACAGTATCATGTACCGTGTTCAACTGGAGCTTAGCTAGGATGCAAGAACAATTTCAATATGTGTGACGTTTTACATGTATAGATTTAAGAAGAAAAGTAAAATGATAACCTCAATAAATGCACTGAAAGCATTTGACAAAATTTAACCCCCTGTATAACTTCAAATGTATTAGGGACTGAAAGAACATACATCAGTGTAATACAGACCATTGTAACAAATCCACACCTATAATATTCATCTGGGAAAACTTGAATGTTTTCTATAAGATGAGGAAAAATAGAAGGATCTCCAATCAACTTCTAGTCAATAATGAACAAAAAGTCTTAGTCAGACCCTTTAGGCAAGAGAATAAAATAGAAGGATTTAAAATAGGAATTGATTAGAGTTACAATTGCCATCATATCCAGGGCTAGCCTTACAATATTCTTTTGTTATATTGCAGTGCTATGGATAGACTTCAAGCCCTCATACATGCTAGACATGCATTCTAAATTAGACTGTTTTCCCAGCAATTAAAAGCATTTTCAGGAGGGTATTACTCAATGTACAATGGGATTAATGAAACATACCATATTTTAAGGTGGAGAAAATCTATAATGTCATTATCTTTTTTTTTAAATAAGGATTTTCACTCTTGACACTTTTATTCAACATGGAAAAGTAATCCTATCCACACAATCAGACAAATAAAAGAATAAAAGGGATCCAAATTGGAAAGGATGAGTAAAATTATTCCTTTTTATAGATGACATAATCTCTTATAGAGATACACCTAAATACTGTCCAATGAAACCTGTCAGAAAAAATAAATTAACTCAGTAGTTGCAAAATGCCAAATCAAAGGAATTTCTATGTACTGAAAAATGAACTACTGAATAATGATCAATTAATCCATTCATCAAGAAGATAAAGGGATTATAAATATATTCTCATCTAATAATGGAGAGTTCAATTTATAAAACAAATAGTATGAGGTCCAAATGGAGTGTTAGCTCCAAAACAATATGGTTGGTGATTTAAATGCCCTACTTTCATCAATGGATAGATCTTCTGGACAAAACTAAGGACCATAGCACAATAGAGGTTAAACAGATTTAAAAGATATTTACAGAACAGTCTCCCAAACTGTTTCAGAATATACATTATTTTAATAAGCATATAGGAGTTTCTCTAGAATGCAAAATATATTTTATGGAAATAATTTTACTAAATTCCAAAATGTAATTCTGTATCTTTAATATATCTGATTAAGTTGATTGAAACTAGAACTTAAGAGAAAATATGAAAATGGTTTAAATGCAGTCCGAACAGCATGCTTTTGAATATACAAGGTAATTCATGATGGAAACATAACAGAGATTGATATAAATTAAAATGAAAACATAACATACCTAAAACTGTGGGATGAAGCAAAATCTTTACTGGGAAAGAAGATGATATCAATGAGTACAATGCATAATTATATATTTTAAGAAAAAAGATTGAGTATTAAATATTCAAAGAGGTACCTCAGCATATTAGAAGAGCAAGGAAAAATAAAAATCATACCCTAAATTGGTAGAAATAAAAAATAAATAACGAAGAAATAAATGAACTAAGATCTGAAAGAACAATGCAAAGCATTAATGAAACAAAGAGCTGGGTTTCTAAAGGATGAAAAAATGAAAGTGAGAAAGAAGACAACAGACAAATTTAAAATTGTAAACCTTATAGCAGAAATGCAGATGTTAACTAGAGACTATTTTGGGAACAAATATGATGACCAATTGGAAAATCCAGAAGAAATGGGTACACACAACTTACCGAATTGATGAGACAAAATGGATAAGAACTAAAAGTTGGAAAGACCTTTCAGATTCATGAATTAAAGAATTACTATTGTCAAAATATCCGTGTTACCCAAAGCAATTTAAATTCATTGCAACCCCTATTAAAATACCAGTGACATTCTTCACAGAATTAAAAATGTATGATAGATATTGTAAAATAGATATAAAATGTTCAAAAGGAAAAGGCAAATGGAGGTCAGGGGAAAATAAAGATGGAAAGGAAAGAAACTGATGCGGGGGAAAGAAAAAGAACTTCTGTATATAGGGATGTGGGGTTTTAGAGACATTAGGGGAATGGGAAAAATCAGAATCAAGATGTTTCATCCACATTTACAAATTCTGAATGTTGAATGTGATCATAATGCATGTATAAAATGGACCAATTAAAAAAACTCATATAGAAATGTGAAAAAGCCCCCAAATCAAGGCAATTTTGAACAAAATACCTGATTTCAAAACAAACTATTCTTCCATCTTTTAAAAATGGCAATTGCATAAAATAAAACACAGACTGAATAGAGAACCAGGAAATAAATATAGCATCTATAACCAATTAATTTTTGAGACTACAACAACCATTTTGCATTAAGAAAAATCTCTTGAACAAATGATGCTAAAAAATGTGTCATCCAATTGAAGAAGATTGAACCTTGATCAATCTCTCAGTCTCTCCAAAATCAACCCAAAATAAATCAAATATCATAATGCAATGTCTAAAACTCTGAAAGTTCTACAGGGAAATTTAAAAGAAAAAAGTCTCAAAGAATGGTACACTCATTGATTTTCTGACTAGGAGTACAAAAGCATAGGAAACAAAAGAAAAAATGACAAATTATATTGTATCAAAGTAAAAAGTTTCTACATTGCCAAGAAAACACTCAAATGTAGACTGCCAACCTACAAAAGGACAGAAAATATTTCCAAATTCATTTTCACATGACAGTAGGTTAATATCTAGAATATATGAAGACTTTCAGAAGCTGATCCAATTTAAAAATTGGCAAATGATATGAGTGGATACTTGTCCAAAGAAAAAAATATAAATGAATAAAAAATACAAGAAAAATATGAAATGTAAGTAGTTATCAGGGAAATACAAATCAAAGCTACATAAAAATTCCATCTCACTTTAGTCAGAATGGCCATTATTATACAAATCAAAAGTAACAAATGCTGGTAAGGATGTGGAAGAAAAAGAACACTTATACACTGTGTGTGGGAATATGAATTAGCATGATTTTATGAAAATTGAATGGAAGTGCCTCAAAGACTAGAAATGAAAATATCATATAATTCAGCAATTCAACTATTGGGTATATAAATGAAGGGAAAGAAGTACCTATACAAAATTCACAATTACATATTCAATATTTCATAATACTATTCATAATATCTAAGATGTAGAATTAATGCAGGTGTCTAACAGCAGATGAATAATTTAAAAATACGGTATTATTGAATACCTCAGTGGAGTATTATTCGATCATAAAAAAATTGAATCCTGTCATTCTCAGCAAAGTAAATGCAAGTATGGTGTATAATATTAATCAAAATATGCCAGACACAGAAAAAAGTATTGCATGTTCTCTCTCACATGTTGAGAGTAAAGAAAAGCGACTTGAAAATTGAAGAATTAATAGGAACAACCAAATGTCCCTTGAGGTAGGGGTTTAGAAGGGTTATAAAGTACAGGATGTGTGGATGGATGGGATTAATGCATAATATATGTATGTATAGGAATATCACAGAAAGTTTCATTAATTTGTGCAAAGTATACAGGATTCCTAGTGACCATGATATTAAAAAAATAGTACACCTAGGCATATAATTATCAAGGTTTCAGATACAAAACAACAAAAAAAGAAATATCATGGGCCAGCGATTTAGTTTCCAGTGTCTGCCTTGCAAGTGGAACGGCCCGGATTCAATTCCCGGTAACCACATACAACAGTGTCAGGTATGGAGAATCACACCCACCAGCAATCAGTACCACATACCACAATTCAGGGTGTGGTGAGTCACTTCTGTAATCCCAGCACTCTGGAGGCAGAGGCAGGAGGATTGTGAGTTTAAGGCTGGGCTCAGTGCCAGCCTGGATTACAAAAGTGAGACCCTTTCTCAAAAAAGAAAGAAAGAAGAAAGAAAGGAAGGAAGGAAGGAAGTTCAAAAGCAGTGAGAGAAAAGAATAAACTCTCATGCAATGGGAATCCTATCAGAATCACAACAGACTTTTCAATGCAAACACTATATGCAAGGAAGGCCTGGAGTAAAGTGTTTCAAGCATTGCAGGAAAACAACCTGCAACCTAGATTGATGTATCCTGCAAAATTATCTTTCAAAATCAATGGAGAAATAAGATACTTGCATGACAAGTAACACCTGAAAAGGTTCACAAATATAATGCCTGCACTCCAAAAATTTCTAAAAAATAACTTGGAAAATAAACAATGAAAGTCACAAGCCCATGAGATCTAGCACAGTAAATCTATTGAACAAGACAAGAAACTGAATGGGAAAGCATAAAAGCAAAAAATGAAATAGCCAAGAACAGGAAAACACCATGACAAGTTTTAATCTGCCCATATCAGTCATAACTTTTAATGTGCCAATCAAAAGATACGTACTAGCAGAATGGACAAAGAAGAAAGATCATACAATGTGCTGTATATAAGAAACACATCTAATTCAGAAAGAAAGCCATAGAATAAAAGTAAAGGGACAGAAAACAATTCTATATGTTATGGGAAAGTAAAAGGAAAAAAGAACAGGGGTAACTATCCTATTTATAGGCAAAATAGACTTCAAACCAAAACTGATTAAGAGAGACAAAGAAAGACACTACATTCTTATAAAGGGAACAATCCAAAAGAAAGAACTGACATTTATAAATATTTATGCACAAAATTCTAATGCATTCAACTATATAAAACAAATATTAATGGATATGAAAAGCCAGATAAGTACTAATACAATAGTAGTAGGGGACTAGAGTATCCCTCTGTCACAAATAGACAGAAGGACTGGACAAAAATCAATGATGAAATATTTGAACTAAATTAAACTTTAGAACAAATAGATGTAATAGATGCCTATAGAGCAGTATTTCACCCCACAATGTGAGAATACACATTCTTCTTAGCTGTTCATGGGTCACTCCAAAAGAGAACATATGCTGTTTCATAGAAAATGCGAGTAATTGAAGTTATCCTCTGTATACTGTCAGACTTTGAAATTGGCAAAAGAAATTCTAAGATCTTCACAAACACAAGGGATTTGAACAACACACTGCTGAACAACCAAAGGGTCACAGAGGAAATGAAACAGTTTATTCAATTAAAAGATATCTTTAGTACAACATACAGAAATTTATAGGACAAAATGAAAGCTGTTATATGAGGGGAATTGATAGCAGTCAAAGCCTACAAAAGGAAAACAGAACAAGCTCAATCTAATTCTTGGGCCAGGGATTTAGCTCAATGGTTCTGGCTCTTGTCTTGCAAGTGCAAGGGCCAGTGTTCCATCCCTCATAACCACATAAAACAATACTGGGTGTGGTAACTCACACTCACAAGCAATCAATACCACATACCACACTGTCAGACTCAGTGGCTCATACCTGTAATCCCAGCACTCCAGAGGCAGAGGCAAGAGGATTGCTGTGAATTTGAGGCTTGCCTGGACTACACAGTGAGCTCAGAGCCAGCCTGAACTATAAAATGAGACCTTGTCTCAAAAAAAAAATCTAATTCTGAACCTCAACTTATAGAAAAAGAGGAGCATGACAAACCCAAAGCTCATAATAGGGAGGAGATTATAAGAATCAGAGCAGAAATCAATGCAATTAAAACTAAGAGAATGACACAAAAATATCAACAAATTGAAGAGTTGATTCTTTGAAAAGATAAAAAAAATTGGCAGACTGTTAGCCAAACATATCACACAAAAGAAAGAAAGAAAAGGCTGAAACCTATGCTGTTAAGAATGAGAAGGGGAAAATCACTACAGATTCAGAATAAATCCAGAAGATAATAAACAGCTACTTTGAATATTTGTACTCCAACAAAATGGAAAACGTAGAAGAAATGAGTAGATTCCTAGAAACATATGAACTTCCAAAGTGGAATGAAGAAGATATAAAAGTGTTAAACACCCCAATATCAATCTGTGATTTGCAAATGTAATTTAACACCTATCAACAAAGAAAAGTCCTGATCCTGTTGGGTTTATTGATGAATTTTACAAAATTTTTAAAGAAGAGTCAACACCACTATCTCTGAAACATTTTAATTACATTGAAAAGGAAACAGTGATCCAAAATTAATTATTGGAAGCAACCGTTACATTGATGCCAAAAGGAGACAAAAACCCAATCAAAAAAAAAAAAAAAAAAAAAAAAAAAAAAAAAAAAAAAAAAAAAAAAAAAAAAAAAAAAAAAAAAAAAAAAAAAAAAAAAAAAAAAAAAAAGAACTACAGACCAAACTCCCTAATGCATATTGATGCAAAAATCCTCAAGAAAATACTGGCAAACAGAATACAGAAAATCATCAAGAAAATCATACACCCTGACGAAGTTGGATTCATCCCAGGGATTCAAAGATGGTTCGATATACATAAATCAATACACGTAATACACTATATTAACATACTCGAGAACTAAAACCATATGGCCTTCTCAATAGATGCAGTAAAAGTATTTGAAAAAATAAAACACCCATTCATGAACAAACACCTACAGAAAATTGAACAGATGGACTTTATCTCTTATTAATAAAAGTTATTTATGAGAAACCAATAGCCAGCATCATTCTAAGGGATCAAAAAATGAAATCTTTCACACTAAGATCAGGAACAAGACAAGGATGTCAAGTATCATCACTCTTATTCAATATAGTGCTGGAAACATTATCTGCAGCAATTTGATAAGAGCAATAAATACAAGATATAACGATAGAAAAGGAAGAAGTTGAGCCCGACCCAGAGCGAGCCGAGCGGCGGCAGCGGTGGTGACGCCCCTCAGCAGACCACTAGACCACCTCCAGCGACCTCGCCATGGCGACCTATGGATAGACTTGCCCACGACCAATGTGTATTCCTCCATCATATGCTGACCTTGGCAAAGCTGCCAGAGATATTTTCAACAAAGGATTTGGCTTTGGACTAGTGAAACTGGATGTGAAAACAAAGTCATGCAGTGGTGTGGAGTTCTCAACATCTGGCTCATCCAACACAGACACTGGTAAAGTCACTGGGACTTTGGAGACCAAGTATAAATGGTGTGAGTATGGTCTGACTTTCACAGAGAAGTGGAACACTGACAACACGCTGGGAACAGAAATCGCAATTGAAGATCAGATTTGTCAAGGTTTGAAACTGACATTTGATACTACCTTCTCACCAAACACAGGAAAGAAAAGTGGTAAAATCAAGTCTTCTTACAAAAGGGAGTGTATAAACCTTGGTTGTGATGTTGACTTTGATTTCGCTGGCCCTGCAATCCACGGATCTGCTGTCTTTGGTTATCAGGGCTGGCTTGCCGGTTACCAGATGACCTTTGACAGTGCCAAATCAAAGCTGACAAGGAACAACTTCGCAGTGGGCTACAGAACTGGGGACTTCCAGCTACACATTAATGTCAATGACGGAACAGAATTTGGAGGATCAATATATCAGAAAGTATGTGAAGATCTTGACACTTCAGTAAACCTTGCTTGGACATCAGGAACCAACAGCACTCGCTTTGGCATTGCAGCTAAATATCAGTTGGATCCCACTGCTTCCATTTCTGCAAAGGTCAACAACTCTAGTTTAATTGGAGTGGGTTACACTCAGACTCTGAGGCCTGGTGTGAAGCTTACGCTGTCTGCCCTGGTCGATGGGAAGAGCATTAACACTGGAGGCCACAAGCTGGGGTTTGCCCTCGAATTGGAGGCTTAATCCAGCTGAAAGAAACCTCTGGCAATGGATATCAGATTTGGCCTTAATATATTTCCATTTTGACCAGCAGGCTTTTATTTCCCCCAAGAAGGTGATCAAAGGATGATCTAAACAAGAGCTGTATTTTAAATATTCAGACCGTTACCTTGTTAGTGTAGTTGAATTGGTTATCTAGCTACCAATGCTGCAGTAGTGCAGTCACCTATACATTATTTAAATGTATTTAACTGTTAAAATGTGCTGCCCACCAATAATGAAATAGACCTTTATGAAAAAAAAAGGAAGAAGTTAAATTGTCATTATTTGCTGATGACATGATCCTCTATATAGAAGAACCAAAAACTCAACCGAAGGATTGCTAGACTTAATCAATAAATTTAGTTATGTAGCCAGATACAAGTCCAATGCTCAAACTCAGCAGTCTTTTTATACACAAATAACAGACTCATTGAGAGGGAAATTGGGGAGTCAATTCTTTTTACAATAGCATACAAAAAAATGAATATCTAAGAATCAATATAACAATGGAGGTGAAAGACCTCTACTCTGAAAACAACACTCTGAAAAAGGAGATAAAAGATATCAGAAAATGGAAAGACATACCTTCTTCCTGGGTAGGATGAATCAATATTGTAAAAATGGCTATACTCTCACAACTACTGTACAGATTCAATGCAATCCCAATTGAAATTCCAACAGCATGTTTCACAGATCTAGAGAAAATAATACAAAAATTCATCTGGAACCACAAAAGAGCTAGAATAGGAAAAGCAATTCTAGGCAACAAGGATATGGTAGGAAGTATTATGATCCTTAATTTGAAACTATACTACAAAGCCACTGTGATAAAAACTGCATGGGACTGGCAAAGTAACAGTTCTGAGGATCAGTGGACTAGATTAGAAGATCCTGAATAAAATTCAGATACACTATTTCACCTTATCTTTGACAAAGGAGCCAAATATACTCAATGGAGGAAAGATAGTCTGTTTAATAGTGCTGAAAAAGCTGGGCTGAACTTGCCAAAGACTAAAGGTAGATCCATCTTTTTCACCATGCACTAAACTAAAATCAAAGTGGATTAAAGACCTAAGTATCAAAACTGAAATACTAAACTTCTGCAAAGTTAAGTAAAACTCTTAGGAAAAGCCTTTATGAACAAAATCTCTATAGCATAAGAACTAAAAGAAGGAATCAACAAATGGAATCTCATCTTATTAAAAAGCTTTTATGCAACAAGAGAAAGCACTGGCGCAGCAAAAGACAACCAACAATTTGGAAAATTTTTACCTGGTGTTGTGGGCTACTTTCTAGAATATAAAATATTCTAGAACTTTAAAAATTTACACCTCCAAATTTAAGACCCAATTCAAAATGGACTTCTGATATGAACAGACACTTGTCAAAGAAGTAAAAGCAGTTAAGAAACATATGAAGAAATGTTCAACATCATTGGTCATTCTAGAAATGCAGACAAAAATGACACTAGTTTTTCATCTCACTCCACAAAGAATGGCTGCTGTCTCAAAATTAACCAACTACAAATGCTGGCGAGGCTGTGGGGAGAAAGGAACCCTTCTCCACCACTGGTGGGAATGCAAACTGTTACAATCACCATGGAGATCAGCATAGAGATTTCTCAAAAAACTAGGATTAAAGGTCCCACTTAAGTGATCTATTCACCTACCAGTAGTATATATATGAAAGAATTAAAAGATTCATATCACAACGACTTATGTGCACCTGTGTTCATAGCATCACACTTTCTGATAGCTAAATCTTGGGAACATACCCAAAGCCCATCAACCAGAGGCTGATGTGGGATATGTTTTTTACAAAATGGATTATTACTCTGCCATAAAGAATGATGTTTGAGTCATGTTAACTGAAATAGATGTACCTTGAGGACATACTCATAAGTGAAATAATAGGTCACAGATATGTAAATAATGTATTTTTTCTCTGGTATGAGAAATGGAAGATATAAATAAGTTCTAGAATGTATGATAGATAATGTGAAATAGAAAACATTCAAAAGGTAAAGAGTTAGGAGTATATAACATGGGGGAAAAGTGATAGTTAAAGAAAAGGAAACAAAGCTTATGTTAGTATTGGGCAAGGCATTGTATGATGGGCAGAGGAATGGGAAAAATTAAAATTAAGATGTGTCATATATTCACAAAAATTCTCAATGTCGATGTTGATAATGTTTATATTAAATCTACCAATAAAATCAATTAATTAAAAAAGAAATAATGGAAATCCAAGTAATTGGTTCTCAAGCCCCAAAATTACACTTCTACATTCTTTCCAGGACTTGAACAAATTTCACAATGATTCTTTAACTCTATCATGCTTCTCAAAGTTTTTCTCTTAGCTTTACTGCTGGCATCACTTTCTTTGGAACCACCCCTATCATATTTTGCACAAATAAAACACAATGATAAATAGTTTAATGGAGCAACACAAGTACTATCTGTTTTCTGGGCAAGAGTGATGCCTAGATGGAAGCATAACCCTTTTATTTCCTTAGGAAGATGCAGCACTTAACTCATTGTCAACTTGTAAAGGTTTTTCCCAAGTTAGATTTTCAATTCCAACTATTGAGCAAAGTTACAAACATCAAGCAGAGTTTTTTCAAGATCTGCTGTTCAAATAGTAGAAAGTTTGAGCTTGAAACTATTTGACAATGGAGGCAACATTGTAGTTCTTAAAAAGCTGTAGGAAAAGGCAAAAATATGCTTAGAAGGAATTATATTCTTGAATATATATATTAGAAAACAGAAATGTTGAAAATCAATTACTTCAAGAAGTTAAAAAAATTAATCACAAAATTAACAAAAACCAGCAGATAAATATCACTGTAGGCAAAAGTTAGTTCTTGGCAAAAGACCATATGTTTTGATAACTAAATTGTGTGGTAGTTATAGAAAAATATACTACAGGTAAATAACAAAGAATAAATTCTGCTATAAGTGGCATGTATAATTTTTATCACATAATTTTGAACAAATGATGAAAGAAATGTTCATATGGTTATGATTATAACTTATAATCCTTGAAACAGAAAATAAAAGATTATTAGAAGTGAGTACAGAGACTGTATTTCTGGGATAATGAATACTGGAGGCCATGATATAG